>CM028358.1:20169258-20329529 GCA_016618105.1 Dendrobium huoshanense
TTCTTATTCGGCGAGGGAGTTTTAACGAACTAAGTTCCGGGGTAAATTTTGGAAGGCAGATGGGTTTGTAGATAAGACACTACCCAGAGATTTCGCCCTCATTTTGCAAGGACTTTATGATCTGAGTTCTAGTTTCCTATAGGCGCAAGCCCCTATAGTTAATTACCCCTCCCGATCACGAGAGAGAACTTTCGATTAAGGCTAGTCGTCAATCAGATACGTATAGAAATACGTATATCTGGCATATAGTAGCAGCATGGATGTGGAAATTGTATTTTGAGTCTATATTGAGTATTTGGAAAGGTTTGGAAAGTTTGAAATAATTGGGAATTTGGAGATTTTGGAAGATTTGATATTTAAAATAGAAATTTTACCATCTTGCACTTAAAGCGGATGGTGGGGGATTGGATGATGGACCCGATCAAGATCCCACGGTTCCGTCGTCCCGGGCCATCATGGTCCCTGGTCTACTTAGTCAGAGGAGGTAGTCGACCCAACCTGACAGAAGGATCCTTGTCGGCAGCCATGGGTTGCTTCGTCCAAGGGGACCTTGTAGACCGGGGTTGAATGTTTGTCTAAGGGGATAAATTTGAATCCACCTTAGCTAACAGAGGGCTTTGTGCCCTATCGATCATATCCTATTGATTCATATCTCAAGGATTTAACGCCATTAAGGAGCGTATTGGCTCTGGCCATAAACGTATCTGTGGTGCCATTTGGCGGCAAAACCACTCGAGTCAGAGGGCCCCGGGTCATAACCGTTTTACCTGCAGTGCCATTTGGCGGCGAAACTGTCGGTTAGAGGACACGTACCACGTCCTTACTGGCAAGAGATTGTTTGAGAATGGATCCTAGGGATATTTCGACTAGGCATTTCGCTCTTTGTGAGCTGAAGTAATATTTCATATTTGTCCGCCTCGACAAACTTTTGCGGAGGGCGGATGATTTTTGCTTTAAGTGCGTTGATGGATTTATTTCAATTTTAAATATTTTAGACTTTTGAATTTTTGGATTTTGAGAATTTTCTGGATTTTTTGGGTGGAGCTTTGAATGGCATTGGAAATTATTTGTGAATGGATCCCTCGGTTGAGATAGACATTCAACACGGCCATTATCGGGGTGTTAGGGGGTTATTTTCTTTTTTTGTGGATTGAACCTTATCAACTCTGTCGGGCTGTCGACAGAGGATCAGGTTTCGTAGGCTTTGTACCCTTGAAAGTGAACTCTTTTGATTTTAGGCATTGAAGGCCTAATATGAATGTATTAAAATAAATATTCTGGTTGTCACGGCTACATATTTATTTGTTGGTTCGAACCTTGTCGACTCCTATTAATCCGTATAGGAGGATCGGGTTCGAGCCTGAATTCACTTGTCAACCCGCGCAGCATCCCTAGACGTCACGTGTGTACCAATAACACGCTCGCCGGGGCCCATGCGGGTTAAGATTGCTTTTACCCCTTTTAGTGTACCTATGTGTATACAAACTACAGTGCACTTGTGCGGGGGTATTTTTGGAATAGACGCCTTCTGTCTGCTTGTACGAATGTTGCAGATCCGGTGGCGTGGCGTAGCAGCTTCTTGATAGAATTATTCGCTGCTTCGTACAGGTAGACTGTCGTGCACTATTTGTTAATTTTTGTAGGCGGGTCATAGTGCACTAACTAATCTCCTGCCTTGGGCTCACAGATGTTGATATCTGTTATAGTCCTTTTGTATTCACTTGTAGACTGTATGTATAATAGGTCTCCTACAGTAGCTCGTAGAAGCTCGCCATTATTATGGTCCTCCAGCCTTTGTTATGACCTTCAACATTTATTTGTAACTTGATATTAGTTGTTGGTTGAACCACATTCTTCAGCGATCTCTTCATGTGTTTTGATTTGCAAGTCGTTACATGTTGTTTGTCATTGCTTGTAGTCGAAAGACATTTGATGTTGGTTGTAAGGAGATTACTGCTTTTGCATCTCATCCACCATTGTTATGTACAAGTAGACTAGTGTGCTTGGTACAAACCTTCGTTAATGCTTACAAGTAGATGTAGTAGGGGTCACTACATCTGCTACATTCGTCGCATGTCTTTTCTTATATTATTCATGAATATCCCCCTCCTTGAAATTATTGCTACTTTGCAAATATGATAGGGATGAATATTATTCATGAGTACATTGGAGATCTCATGCCACTATTCGTAGTAGTAGTGAATTGGGTTCTTGACTTGATTGTTGCTAGTGGATGAAAGAATTTTCTTTATCCAATATATGTCATTGTGTGATTGTAATCAAGTGGTATGCAAGAATTTGTTTATCACCGTTCATTTGATCATTGCATATAATTAGGTCATGTTGACTGTTGTAAGTCTCTCATTGTCACAAAAGGATGACCCAAATCTTGTATTATGAGTTTGCTCCTCCTCAAATTAAAACTCATCTTGAATTCAAATTTCTTATAATTTGTTCACCTTGATTATACTCAAATTCAAATTGAGTTTGCATTTATTGTAATTCAAATCTAGATTTGAATTCAAGTTCAATATGTATTCAAGTCTTTGTAGTTATAATGTACCACTTGCAAGTTCAAGCCTCAAACACTTGCAAGATTAATTCAAGTTCTATTCTTATCCACCATGCTTGACTCCAAGCATGTCCAAACTTATAAGTCTTCATCATTTGATTCAAAACTTAAGCTCATTTTTTGTTTAATATTTAATGACATGATTTGCTTGAAGTTCACTTATTCAAGTTCAAAAAACATGTTTAAGTTCAATGTCAAAAGTCCTTTGTAGTCTTGTTCAAGTCAAGTCCTTCGCATGAGTTCGAGTCTGAGTCCAAAATGAGTTCAATCAAGTTCTTGTTCATTTCAATTAGAATTGAATTCATTTGGGTTCAAGTTCAATTAGATGGATTGAATCAAGTCCACAAGTCTCCAAATTCTTCCAAGTCCTTGTCTTATTTCAAACAAAATTTCGGCAGCCTCCCGGCGTCTCCCCCGTTTAGGGGAAAAACCAAGAGACCGCCTACCCGCCACGTCAACAAAGACGTGCACGGTTGGTGTTGTTGAGACACCGCGGCAGTATTTTTTTATTTTTTTCTCCCACCACGGCCAACAAAGGCGTGCATGGGGTTTTTTTTAAAAAGTATTTTATGAAAAGATACAATTTTGCTTTCCCGCCCGGGGGTACTTATAAGTGACCCCGCTTCGCCACACGTGCCGCACCGGGGTTCCATCCTACCACGGCCAACAAAGGCGTGCATAGGACAGTTCTCCGATTTGCCACGAATATTGAAGTAGGGTTTTGAGTTTTAGAAAATTTTATACCTTCGCGGAGTCGTCGTGGTTGGCACATGGATCGAGGTTCACTCGGCCTACCTCGTCGTAGGTGTCGCACCGGGTTCCCTCTTACCACGGCCAACAAAGGCGTGCTTATGGGTTTGCGGTCCGACACGAATGTCGAGGAAAGAGAGTGGAGGGGATGCACTTCTTTTTTTATATAATTAATTTAAATTAATTATAATTAATCTTAATTAATCATAATTAAAAAAGTTAATTTAGAATTAACTTAATAATTATCATTAATATTAATTAATTAAAATTAAAGTAATTAATTAAATTTAATTAACTATAATTAAATTAATTAATTATACTTAATTAATATCATTATTAATTAATTATAATTAGAATAATAATTAAATTATAATTAATTAAATTAATTATTATTAATCATAATTAATTAAAAATTAAATAATTAATTATAATTATACTTAATTTAATTATACTTAATTACATTAAAATAATAATTATACTAAATATATATAATAAATAAACAAATAAATAAAACATCTCTCCCTTCCCCTCTCGGTTTCACGGGATCAAGCCGAAGGAGCGCGCGTAGGGGAGATCGTCACCTTTACGGCCAAGCGAGCTCCAGTCGTTGCTTCCGATCAAAACAATGTAACTTCCGATCCAATAAGAAGGGAAGGCCGTTGAAGGCGCCGGCTAAGGCAAGGTTCGGTGGTCGGCTAGGAGGAGGAAGAGCTCGGGTATGGGGGATTCGGCCTGGTCTCGGTCGGAAGAGTCGAGGTCGTCGGCTAGGTAGGAGAAAAAGCTTCTCCCTCACTCTCTCTCTCTCTCTCTCTCTCTCCTCTCTCTCTCTCCTCTCTCTCTCTTGTGTGTGTGTGTGGCTTGCAACCTGGGTGAGATCGGGAGGAGTTGTCGTGAGTAGCAGGGAGGTGGACGTCGGGTTAGAGAGGGGGATCGGAGAGCTGCGTGATGCTTGCGGGTAGCGAATGGAGAGAGTTCGTAGCTCGGACAGAGAGAAGGTCGTGTGGAAGCCGAAGGGAGAAGCAGAGGATGCTTAAGGGAGTCGAGAGTGGAAGAGCAGCGATCGACTTCGTTTGGGTCGGTATTTAAAGACGCGAATAAGTCTTCTCGAGCGGAGTTTGAGCAGAAATCACGGAGAACCGACTGGAGCGGCGCCGTTTGCAGCGGGATTTCGGCACGACTTCGTGGATCCATCGGGTACGAGGGTTTGTACGCTGTTCATTTTGCTTCTTCTACCTTTTGTTCCTTTGGGTATAGCATGATGGTCAACAAATGCCCCCCAAAAATGTGGTACGCGTCTAGAGCGAATCACGTTTGTTGTAAGCTTTTTAACCCTATGGATCTCTAGATATTTGTTCTAGATGTCATACTAGGGTTTTCATTTAGTGGATATCCAAAAATTCGTTTGGATGTCACACTAAGATCTTCTTTTAGTGGATCTCCAAATTTGTTTGGATGTCACACTAATCTCCCTTTCTTTTTGACTCTTTTAGATGTATCCATAAATAATTGAGATACTGATTTCCTTTGTCCTGTGCTTTGTGCTGCGGGCATTGATGGAGGATTACCTGATTTGTCTTTGTTGACTTGTCAGGTGATTTTTGTACTTTCGGCCCTATGCTTTTAGCTTTGGCGGGCTTATTGAAAGTGTAGATGCCGATGACCTAAACCATTAGGTTTGTATTAGATCAATGGCGAAAAGTCATCGGTCCTAAGCTTTGTGCATAGCGGACTTGTTGATGACGGAATCCACTTAGTTCAACCTTGGGTTTTGTGTGAACTTTGGGATAATTTTCTTCGGTCCTTTGCTTTGTGCTTTGGCGGACTTGTTAAAGAAAATTCCTTCGATCCTCGCTTTGTGCTTTACGGATTTGTTGAAGAATTTGCAGGTTCTGGATTTAGTTGATAGTACCGAACGTAGGTAGTATCTTGATCCTTAACCACTTGAGAAGACTTTAATCTGAATCACTTGAGTTCATCAGATCGGGAGAGCTAGAATTTGATAGCTTTTCGTCTTCTAGTTGCTGAGATGGGGGTTCCTCTACTGCGGCCTTTCTTATGGCTTGTTTAGTAGACGGAGCTGCCAGCGATCCGGCCATATTTGGGCTTGTTGGATCCGACCTTTTACACCCATTCGAACCTTAAGCTTCAGGCTGTCGAAAGACTTCAAGCTTCTTCGGCTCAATTTTGTAGGAGTGTGTAGCCACAAAAGTCTCTTTCTTGACCTTTGAGTTTTGGTTTGTTGGAGAAGACGGTGTCTCTAACTTTTAAAAGATCACCTGCATATACTTTGGAAAACAAATATTTGTATTCTTTGCACAAAATAACATTTGGATTGATAATTTTAAATATTTATTCGGGGATCTCGGCATGCAGCGCGATGTCGACCCGAATAAATATTTAAAATACCCCCTGTCTCGCAGGGACATTTTAGAATGGAATAAATTTGGAATATAAAATTTTAAATATTTATTTGGGGATCTCGGCGTACAGCACGATGTCGACCCAAATGAATATTTAAAATGCCCCTGTCTCGCAGGGACATTTTGGATAGACTTTATATCTTTGAGATTTTAAATATTTATTTGGGGATCTCGGCACGCAGCGCGATGTCGACCCAAATAAATATTTAAAATGCCCCCAGTCTGATGGGGGATTTTGAAATGCGTTCTTGCTATACAAGAGAATTTCAAAATATGAGCAATCATGCATTAATAAATATGCATATAAAATTTTGATCATCACAAAAATACATTAGACATAATATTTTATGCATGATACTTCTTTAAATGTCGACCGTTGATTGGCGGCATAGGCCTCTGACCGTTCAGATCGATCAACTGATATGCTCCTCCTTGGTACACCTTCTCGATGACGAAGGGGCCTTCCCAATTGGATACGAATTTGCCACCGATTTTTCGGTGTGGGATGATTGGTCTTCTCAGTACCAGGACCAATTCTCCTTCTTGAAATGATCGAGGACGCACCATTCGATCAAAAGACTTTGCCATTCTTCCTTGGTAGATTTCCAAGTTTTGTTGGGCTTGTAACCTGCGTTCATCAAGTGCGTCGAGCTCCTCCATTCTGAGACGAGCATTTTGCTCTTAAGTGAGATCGTTCTGAATTGCTACCCGAAGTGACGGCAGTTCGATCTCCAATGGTAATACGGCTTCAACATCGAACACCAATGAATAAGGAGTGGCTTTCGTTGGTGTTTTGTAGGTCGTACGATAGGCCCAGAGAGCTTCTGCCATCTTCGTATGCCACTCTCTTTTGTTCTTGGTGAGAATCTTTTTCAATAATTTCACTAGCGTCATGTTGAAAGCTTCTGCCAATCCATTTGCTCTTAGATTGTATATGGATGAATACCGCCAATCGATTTTATGCCGATCAACAAACTTATAGATTTTTGTACTTTTGAATGCAGTACCATTGTCTGAGATTATGCGGCGTGACACACCGAATCTGTAGACGACATTGTGTGTGAAAAAGTTGATCACATGTTCGAATGTGACCTCTCTGAATGGAGCCGCTTCTGCCCACTTGGAAAAGTAGCGTCCGTCGCTGCTAGAATAAAGCGGTGTCCCGCTGATGACGGCGGATCTATCGGCCCAATTATATCTGTGCCCCAGCATTCAAATGGCCAGGATGCTACTGTTGGATGCAGAGGATTTGGCGGTTGATGTATAACATCACCGTGGATTTGACATTCGTGGCACCTCTTAGCGTGGTCGATGCAATCTCTGACCATGGTCGGCCAATAGTAACCATTCTCTTGATTTTAGCAGCCATCTTAGGACCTGACTGATGTGCTCCACAAAGCCCTTCATGGACTTCCGTTACTATTTTATCAGCTTCCTTAGTCTCTAAGCACCTTAGCCACATTTGATCAAAGGCTCGTCTGTACAACATGTCATTTACAAATACATATCGCAACGCCCTTTTTCGAATTTGTGCGGCCATAGACTTTTCTGTCGGGAGTTTATTTTCCTTGAAGTAGTCAATGAATGGCTGTCTCCAATCATTTTCGACTTCAATATCTAAACAATGCCACCATGGTTCTGAAGATTGACTAGCTTTATGTCTCTTGGCCACGTGATATTCTTCTGGATAATTCTCCATAACGATCTGATGGAGAGGTTGAGGGTCAACTGGAGTTTCATCCTGCTGACTTGAATCTGGAATTCCTTCTGCCCTCGGGAATTGTAATGAAGCGGGCTCCAAGACCCTACGAGTGTAAATCCCGATGAATATAGGCCTATCCTCATTGGTGTTCGCCATTTCTTTGGCTAATTTGGCCAGACAATCTGCTTTAGCATTCTGTCCTCGAGGAACTCGAACCATTTTAACATTTGGAACTTGCTTCAGAAGCTCGAGGGCTCGCCGATGGTAATGGGCCAATTCGACTTTGTCAATCTTATAAATGCCGAGGACCTGATTTATTATAAGCTGCGAATCACCAAAGATTTGGAGATATTGGATTCTAACATCGATCGCAATCTCCAGCCCTGCTAATAGAGCTTCATACTCGGCTTCGTTGTTAGTCCGAGGTTCAGTCAAACTGAATGAAAATCTCATTATACCTCCCTCAGGTGCTACGAAAATGAGGCCAATGCCGGCTCGGGCTCTTGCAATATTTGGAGGTCGGACAGGTCTAATCGACGATGCTCCGTCGAAGTACATTTCCCAGAATGGTAGTTTTTCATTCTCCTCGACTTGCATTATTTGCTCATCGGGCAAATCATCATTTAGTGGAGAATCAGCAGGGATTGGGTGTGCAGCAAGAAAATCTGCCAAGGCCTGTCCTTTCACCGCCTTCTGTGGCATGTATATGATTTCAAACTGCAAAAATACTGCCCACCTGGCTAAACGACCTGTCAACGCTGGTCTTGTCATCAAGAACTTCAGCGGATCGATCTTTGATATCAGTGTGATTTTATGGGATAGCATATAGTGACGGAGTTTCTGAACCGCGAAAATCAGCGCCAGACAATGCTTTTCAATTGGGAATAATGGCTTTCTGCTCCAATCAACCTTTGACTGATGTAGTAGAGCGCATTTTCTTTGCCTTCTTCATTATTCTGGGCCAATAGTGCTCCGAGGGACTTTCTAGTGCAGCCGTGTACAGTATGAGAGGCTTCCCTGGAATTGGCGCTGCTAGAATGGGAGGATTTAACAAGTATTTCTTGATGCTATCAAACGCCTCCTGACATTCTGCATCCCATTTGAAACGGATATCTTTCTTCATTAGCTTTGAAAAGGGCTGACATCTTCCCGATAGATTTGATATAAATCCGAATGAAAGCCAGTTGTCCCTGCAGCGAGCGAAGCTGTCGAAGGTTCTTTGGAGGTGGCATCTCCGTGATCGCCTTAATTTTGTTGGGGACGATCTCTATGCCTCGATGACAAACAACGTACCCAAGAATTTGCCGGAGGAAACCCCAAAGCACATTTGAGAGGATTCATTTTCAGATCAAACTTTCTGATTCTCTCAAATACAATCCTCAAGTCATCTAGGTGATTTCTTCGATCCATGCTCTTGACAACAAGGTCGTCCACGTAGCACTCGACCTTTTGATGTATCAACTCATTAAATATGTGAGTCATCGCCCGTTGATAGGTGGCACCAGCATTCTTCAGGCCGAACGGCATGACTGTGTAACAGAAATGCCGATGGGCGTTCTGAACGACGTATGTTTTTCATCTTCTGGCGCCATCTTGATTTGATTGTATCCTGACGATCCATCCATGAAGGAAAACATGTCGTAGTTGGACGTATTGTCCACTAGGAGTTCAGATACAGGAAGTGGAAAATCATCTTTTGGACATGCCTTATTGAGGTCCCTGAAGTCGATACAGATACGAATCTGGCCGTTCTTCTTCTTCACTGGAACGATATTTGCGATCAAATCAGCATATTTTTCTTCTCGAATAAAGCCTGCCTCTATTAATTTCTTTGTTTCAGCAATCACTTGTTCTTCAATCTCCAATCTCATTCTCCTTGGAGCTTGCTTGACGGGTGCTACATCCGGTTTGATTGCTAATCTATGAACTGCTACATTAGGGGATAAGCCAGGCATCTCAGCATATGTCCAGGCAAAGCAGTCTCTGAATTCACATAGGAGTTCTTTTATTTCTTCTATTTGTTCTTCGGGTAGAAGAGAACTAATGAAGGTTGGGCGAGGATCCTCTTCAGTCCCCAAGTTGACTTCTTTTAGTTCATCCATAGTGGCTGCCTCTCCACCATCTTCAAGCTCTTCTGGTGCAGGCTCGGTTTCTACGGGCTGCTCATCATAATCCTCAGCCTCGTATGTCTCTTCAGCATCACCATCATCGGATTCAATTTCCATGCATGTGATTGCCCGGCAAGTTTCCTTCCGGAGGAATTTTCTTTTGATGAATCCAATACCTTTATATGCGTCTGTATCCTTCTGCCGTAACGGACGCGGACTCCTCCCATACCAGAGGCCCAAACTTGTACGAAGCTGTCGTTTGGTAGTAGGAATATTGATTTGCTTTCGTAGCATTCTTTGAATATTCTTGGTATTGAATCTGGGTAGCCTCGTAGGAAATAACTCCTCGGAGTCGAGGATCATGCAATCCCAATCATGATTCTCCTCTTCACGAACCCGTGGAATATAACACATTCCTGGCACGGTCCCATTTTTACGGGGAGGCAGATAGAGAGTGGCGAGTTCTTCAACTTTATGCACCTCGCGTGAAATAATTTCTTTGAAATGTTGTAAGGAACACGCGTGACTACGAGCACACTATCTGAAATTGATAGACTGTCTATTCTTCTAGAGAACACATTCTGCACCGTGTTCATATAAATAGAGTCGTAGTCATAATCATCATTTGAAAATTCGACCTGCCTACTCCATTCATCTGTGGACTGACATACTTTTCGAGATTTAGCAGGAGTAACATCATCTTCATCTGTGTCACTTCCCAGATGAGGTACATGCTTCTTTTCCTTTGGAATGGTCGGCGCTTTGGGAAGAGTCGGCACTGCCTTCTTTCTCCCCACATGCTTTTTCCTACCCTCCAGTTCAGGTCGCTTTATACTCTTCGAATTTGATGCTTTAGCTTCGAGGGAGCTCGAAGACTTTTGCTTCTTTGGCATGAAATACCGTGCATTCATAGACTGTTGCTTCATGAACTGTGAAGGGCTGAATATCACCAGAGATCCTGAATTCTTCTCCATCTTTGAGATATTTCATACACTGGTGTAATGTTGACGGGACAATGCCATATTCATGCAACCAGGGACGACCTAGTAGCGCCTTGAATGAAGTATCCGCATCAATCACATGAAATTTAGCTTCTGTATGGAGCTCTCCAAATACTAGATGGAGCATGAATGATCCAAGGGTTTTCTGCCCTTTCTCGTTGAAACCATGCACCATCAGTTTATCTGGTCCGAGGTGTTCCACATCAAGGCAGAGGGATCTTAGTGCTTTCAAACTTATCAAATTCACGGAGGATCCAGGATCAATTAGAATTCGACTGATAATCAGCTTATCGCTCTCTGCAGTAACATACAGAGGACGATTATGGTCTGCAGTTCTGAGCATCATGTCCTCTTCGGAGAAAGTAATGAATGGCTCATTTCGAGCTTGCAGAACCTCAGTCAAATTACGTTCAGCAAAATACGCCTCGTATCTTTCGGGATCTTTGAGAGCCTGAATCAGAGTCTCCCGAAGGTCTTTAGACATCACCAAAGCATCGTATATGCTGAGCTGTGCTGGGATTTTTCTCAAATGGGATAAGATATTATAATCTATCCCTTTGGATGAAGTGTTCTTTTTCTTAGGATCTTCAGGGATAATTTCATCGTTGATAACTATCTCTTTCTCTTTATCTTTATTGGAGACCCCTTTCTTCGGTGGAGGCGGTAGCACCTTGCCGCTTCTTAACTGCACTTGAGCAATCTCCTCCGGTTCAGAGTCATTTAACTGTACATTTTCTTCAGAGTCAGCCATTGTCGCGTCTAGGGACTCATCTGTTGATTCAGAATCACCACCCAGGTTTACATGTTTCATCTGAGACGCTATGCTAGGGTCTGATTCATCTCCCTCTGGAAAATACAAATCTTCCTCCGAACTGTAATCCATTGGCAAAACCATCATACAGGATTCAGATGGTACTTCTATGTATTCCTCTTCTGCCAAAGTACTTTGTGTCACCGAAATGACCCGACATACTTCTGTCGGAAGAGAATTCTCATCATCTTCTTCAGCTTCCTCGATTTTAAGCTCTGCCATGAAGTCAGCAAGCTCTATAGGTCGCCTTACAGTCTGATAGTATTCATCCAAACTATCGATAACCCTCTGAGTTGCTGTCATCTTCTCCTTGGGCTTCTTCAACTTGGTCTTCTTCTTGGATGATTTCTTCTTTTCAGCATTTGAAGAACCAACTTGGTTGGAAAATTGTTTAGAAGTAGAAGCTCGTGTCATAGGCAGATCTTTCAAGTTTAGCACTGGCTCAATAGGAGACTTCCACTTTACACCTGAAATTCCTTCAAGCTGCTTCAACATTTTTACAGTTTTCTTAGAGACTGCAGTCTTCCACTGTTCTTCTTGAGCTGGCTTCTTTTCATTTCTTCTTTCTTCAGTCAGGGGTACGGAAGAGGACGTAACCACCCGAGTTGATTCTTTTCTGGGATGAGACAATACATTGTCGGACAATGTGATCTCTCCCTTCTGATATTTTCTTTCAAGCCAATCCTTGAAGATGTAGCAATCTTCAATAGGATGGCTGAGTACCCGATGATATGGACAATAATTTGGGTCACCAGTGTTCTTCGACTCTTCGGGTCTCTTGCATTCAGGCAGTTCTAGACCCGATTCCAACACTTGTCGAAATAATTTGGCGACACTCTCCCTTTTGAATGAATATTATTTATTCATTTTATCTTTGAGGGATTAGAACGTTCTATCACCAGTTCCTATTGCTTGTCTCTAGCCTCTAGCTTGATAAATTCGCGACTTATCATTTCCCCCTAAAATCAGCTTCGGTTGGGGGTTGGGGTTGTAGGCCTGTTTGGGCTTTTCTTGATATTGCATCGGCTGCTTGCCCTTGTCTACATTGTAAATCACTTGTTTTTCTCTATCAGCTCTAGAGAAGAATGTAGAGTCGGCCTCACCCCTTCTAGCACCCGGGGCCTTAGCCTTCTTGGGCTTATCAGAGTGATTTTCTGATCTGGAGAAATTCAGCTTTTCAAACTTAGCCACTCTATCGAGCAAATCTTGAAATGTATTTATCGTAGCCATGCACAGGAAGGGTTGCATCTTGTCATCAATGTTGCCCATTAACAACTGTACGGCATGCTCTTCTTCTAACTACTGCTCACATTTCATGCTCAAATTTCGCCAGCGAGTGATATATTTAGTCACTGATTCTTCTCTTTTTCTCTTATCAAGAGCGAGGTCAGCGATCGTAATTTTCTCAGTTGCACTAGCGAATCTCTTAACGAACATATTTTCTAATTCTGCGAAGGTCTTCACAGAATCATTCGGTAATTCAGCATACCACTCGAAAGCAGTTGCTGTCAAACTGCTGACGAATTGTCGGAAGAGTAGGGCGTCATTTCCTCCTGTATTCCCACAGGTGGCTTTAAACTGTGCCAGGTGCTGCCTGGGGTTGTTATTACCGTTGAAAGTATTGAACTTTGGGACCGAATACCCTTTCGGGTATGGTACTTGGTCGTACTCAGCTGGGTACGGACGACCCTTGCCCACCAACTTTTTTGCCTGATCAACCGCTATAATAGCCCTGATCTTCTCGGTGATAATTCCTTCTAACTGTGCAGCAGTCACTGGTTCGGAAGTACTTGCAATATTCTGCGGAGTGGGCTGGCGAACGATATTATGAGCTTTGCGACCACCTTCAGAAGCTCCCTGTACTCCTGAACCTTATGGTGCTTGGAAGTTTGGAGGATCAACAGGAGGATTGGGCATGGCGCCAATAGTAGCATTTCTCTGCATCATCTGCATCATCGCCCCCATTTGAGTCATCATCTCAGTCATCTTCTCATTTAACTGAGATATTTCCCTGTCTTTGGCCCTCATTTGTCGCCTCATTTGTCGCCGCATTTCAGCGAGTGTGACATTCTCGGCTTCAGAAGGGTTTTCATCTACTTCCTCCACTTCTTCTTCTTGAGAATGACGACTTCTGCCAGTGGTGGACCCTTCTCGACGACGACGACGATATACTTGCCTGGGTGGCGGTTGCCAACGCTCTTCATCTTCATCATCATCATAATTGGCGTCATCATCAATGTCTATATGTGTCACCATATAGACGACTTCCATGTCTAGGGCGTTGTTTATTTCTTCCAATCCTTCTTCCAAGTTTTCTTCCAGAAATTCAATATTTTCTTCTAAATTTTCCTCCAGAAATTCATCAATGTTTTCTTCAATATTTTCTTCCCCTTCAAGGAATTTTTCCCCCTCTAGCTTTTGATCATCTATATTTTCCTCCAGTACTCGGATCTCCAAGCGACGACGCCATTGAATTTCCGGCTCCTGATTAGGCACAGGGACTTCTTCAACCAGTGGACTGCGATCGAAGTTAGTCTCTCCCTTTGGAGGGGATGGAGGACGACGGGATCCCCTAGAGGATTCTCCAAGGTGTCTACCGTCTGGAAGAATATCATTATGGGTCCTTTTTGGGGCCCACTTCTGACGTTGTTCGTAGATGGGGGCGGATCTCCGGGAAGCCTTACCAGATGTCACGCCCAGATCAGTCCTCTTTTCTCTTCTATCTTTTTCATTTCTTCGAGGCTTTGGCCTCCAGACTTGTTTTCCTTTCCACCGGGACCTTTCAGCGGTGGATCCCTGAACATATGGTTCAGGTGTCACACCCCGATGTTCACCGCGTGGGACATATCTTCTTTCTCTTCTCTCTGCGACAAAGGATAGTCTTTCCCTTGGCGGGGTTATCCTGGCCTCAATCACCAAAGGACGTTGGAGCTTCTTCTTCTTCAGCCATTTCTCCTTTACAGTCTTCAAGACTCGATAGACCCGGGCTGAGAGAGTTTCAGGTTCCTTTTTCTTTGGAGGAGCTGGGACCTCCTGTCGTTGCTCCCAGAAAGACTTCTTCATCTCACCAGTGGAGCTATTCCTTTTCACCCATTTTAAATCAGAAAATTTGTTCCGGGTAGGAACATTAGCTTCAGGCACTTGGGCCGACAGATTAGAAGGGTGAACAGGGAGTTGTTGTTGCTGAGCTCGGATTTCAGCATTCATCTTTCTCCTTTGTCTTCTCGTAGGCCTCCCTCTAGATGAGGAGGCTTCAGCATTGTACTCTCCAGGCGCAGATAACCTGGTCGGCAGGGGTGTGGTGTTTGTAGTCACCACAGAGACTCTTCCACCATTCACAATTCTTCTAGTGGTCAGGGCCTCAGGATGTGACAGCCTCTCAAACACAGAAATTCTCCCACGAGAATTTTCAGCAACAGATCGTTGTGCCGGCAGATGCACACGACGGGTGACAGCTTCATCAGCATTGAGTCTTCTGGCAGACTTCTTAACATTCCTACCATTCACAGGAATGGCAGCATTCCTTGCAGCAATCACAGGGAAGTCAACGCTACCAAACTGGATGGTAGCTCCGGTGTTTCCGGTCTCGATAATAGCATTAGCCAGCTGGATCCTGGCTCCTTGTCCCAGCTGGACAGTCATCGGCGTGTTCTGTAGATCCATCTGCATAAATGAAAGGCAAGGGTTAGTAATCAGATTCTGATACATCACCCCGCACTTTCAAAATGCAGAGACTTACACATGACACAAAAATAAGAGAAAATAACATTAGCAAGCAATTAAAATAATATAAATCTAAAAACTGCCAAATGCATATAAATTCGCTGAATGATCATTTTAGAAAATTCAGGGTTTTGAATCATTAAACGATCATTTTGAAAGACTCAAAATCTTGAGTACGATTTGAAATAATTGCTACTATAGCACTGAGACGACTAGCCAAAGATGGAAAGAGAAACCAATCCCCAGCGGAGTCGCCAGAAATCTGTGGGCTCCGAAAATTCGGCCCCGGCCTCCGCCCGCTTTTCTTATTCGGCGAGGGAGTTTTAACGAACTAAGTTCCGGGGTAAATTTTGGAAGGCAGATGGGTTTGTAGATAAGACACTACCCAGAGATTTCGCCCTCATTTTGCGAGGACTTTATGATCTGAGTTCTGGTTTCCTATAGGCGCAAGCCCCTATAGTTAATTACCCCTCCCGATCACGAGAGAGAACTTTCGATTAAGGCTAGTCGTCAATCAGATACGTATAGAAATACGTATATCTGGCATATAGTAGCAGCATGGATGTGGAAATTGTATTTTGAGTCTATATTTGAGTATTTGGAAAGGTTTGGAAAGTTTGGAAATAATTGGGAATTTGGAGATTTTGGAAGATTTGATATTTAAAATAGAAATTTTACCATCTTGCACTTAAAGCGACCATCTTGCACTTAAAGCGGATGGTGGGGGAATGGATGATGGACCCGATCAAGATCCCACGGTTCCGTCGTCCCGGGCCATCATGGTCCCTGGTCTACTTAGTCAGAGGAGGTAGTCGACCCAACCTGACAGAAGGATCCTTGTCGGCAGCCATGGGTTGCTTCGTCCAAGGGGACCTTGTAGACCGGGGTTGAATGTTTGTCTAAGGGGATAAATTTGAATCCACCTTAGCTAACAGAAGGCTTTGTGCCCTATCGATCATATCCTATTGATTCATATCTCAAGGATTTAACGCCATTAAGGAGCGTATTGGCTCTGGCCATAACCGGTATCTGTGGTGCCATTTGGCGGCAAAACCACTCGGTTCAGAGGACCCCGGGTCATAACCGTTTACCTGCAGTGCCATTTGGCGGCGAAACTGCCGGTTAGAGGACACGTACCACGTCCTTACTGGCAAGAGATTGTTTGAGAATGGATCCTAGTGATATTTTCGACTAGGCATTTCGCTCTTTGTGAGCTGAAGTAATATTTCATATTTGTCCGCCTCGACAAACTTTTGCGGAGGGCGGATGATTTTTGCTTTAAGTGCGTTGATGGATTTATTTCAATTTTTAAATATTTTAGACTTTTGGAATTTTTGGATTTTGAGAATTTTCTGGATTTTTTGGGTGGAGCTTTGAATGGCATTGGAAATTATTTGTGAATGGATCCCTCCGGTTGAGATAGACATTCAACACGGCCATCATCGGGGTGTTAGGGGGTTATTTCTTTTTTTTTGTGGATTGAACCTTGTCAACTCTGTCGGGCTGTCGACAGAGGATCAGGTTTCGTAAGCTTTGTACCCTTGAAAGTGAACTCTTTTGATTTTAGGCATTGAAGGCCTAATATGAATGTATTAAAATAAATATTCTGGTTGTCACGGCCACATATTTATTTGTTGGTTCGAACCTTGTCGACTCCTATTAATCCGTATAGGAGGATCGGGTTCGAGCCTGAATTCACTTGTCAACCCGCGCAGCATCCCTAGACGTCACGTGTGTACCAATAACACGCTCGCCGGGGCCCATGCGGGTTAAGATTGCTTTTACCCCTTTTAGTGTACCTATGTGTATACAAACTACAGTGCACTTGTGCGGGGGTATTTTTGGAATAGACGCCTTCTGTCTGCTTGTACGAATGTTGCAGATCCGGTGGCGTGGCGTAGCAGCTTCTTGATAGAATTATTCGCTGCTTCGTACAGGTAGACTGTCGTGCACTATTTATTAATTTTTGTAGGCGGGTCATAGTGCACTAACTAATCTCCTGCCTTAGGCTTACAGATGTTGATATCTGTTATAGTCCTTTTGTATTCACTTGTAGATTGTATGTATAATAGGTCTCCTACGGTAGCTCGTAGAAGCTCGCCATTATTATGGTCCTCCAGCCTTTGTTATGACCTTCAACATTTATTTGTAACTTGATATTAGTTGTTGGTTGAACCACATTCTTCAGCGATCTCTTCATGTGTTTTGATTTGCAAGTCGTTACATGTTGTTTGTCATTGCTTGTAGTCGAAAGACATTTGATGTTGGTTGTAAGGAGATTACTGCTTTTGCATCTCATCCACCATTGTTATGTACAAGTAGACTAGTGTGCTTGGTACAAACCTTCGTTAATGCTTACAAGTAGATGTAGTAGGGGTCACTACATCTGCTACATTCGTCGCATGTCTTTTCTTATATTATTCATGAATATCCCCCTCCTTGAAATTATTGCTACTTTGCAAATATGATAGGGATGAATATTATTCATGAGTACATTGGAGATCTCATGCCACTATTCGTAGTAAAATTAGGTTCTTGACTTGATTGTTGCTAGTGGATGAAAGAATTTTCTTTATCCAATATATGTCATTGTGTGATTGTAATCAAGTGGTATGCAAGAATTTGTTTATCACCGTTCATTTGATCATTGCATATAATTAGGTCATGTTGACTGTTGTAAGTCTCTCATTGTCACAAAAGGATGACCCAAATCTTGTATTATGAGTTTGCTCCTCCTCAAATTAAACTCATCTTGAATTCAAATTTCTTATAATTTGTTCACCTTGATTATACTCAAATTCAAATTGAGTTTGCATTTATTGTAATTCAAATCTAGATTTGAATTCAAGTTCAATATGTATTCAAGTCTTTGTAGTTATAATGTACCACTTGCAAGTTCAAGCCTCAAACACTTGCAAGATTAATTCAAGTTCTATTCTTATCCACCATGCTTGACTCCAAGCATGTCCAAACTTATAAGTCTTCATCATTTGATTCAAAACTTAAGCTCATTTTTTGTTTAATATTTAATGACATGATTTGCTTGAAGTTCACTTATTCAAGTTTAAAAAACATGTTTAAGTTCAATGTCAAAAGTCCTTTGTAGTCTTGTTCAAGTCAAGTCCTTCGCATGAGTTCGAGTCTGAGTCCAAAATGAGTTCAATCAAGTTCTTGTTCATTTCAATTAGAATTGAATTCATTTGGGTTCAAGTTCAATTAGATGGATTGAATCAAGTCCACAAGTCTCCAAATTCTTCCAAGTCCTTGTCTTATTTCAAACAAAATTTCGGCAGCCTCCCGGCGTCTCCCCCGTTTAGGGGAAAAACCAAGAGACCACCTACCCGCCACGTCAACAAAGACGTGCACGGTTGGTGTTGTTGAGACACCGCGGCAGTATTTTTTTATTTTTTTCTCCCACAACGGCCAACAAAGGCGTGCATGGGGTTTTTTTTAAAAAGTATTTTATGAAAAAATACAATTTTGCTTTCCCCCCGCCCGGGGGTACTTATAAGTGACCCCGCTTCGCCACACGTGCCGCACCGGGGTTCCATCCTACCACGGCCAACAAAGGCGTGCATAGGACAGTTCTCCGATTTGCCACGAATATTGAAGTAGGGTTTTGAGTTTTAGAAAATTTTATACCTTCGCGGAGTCGTCGTGGTTGGCACATGGATCGAGGGTTCACTCGCCTACCTCGTCGTAGGTGTCGCACCGGGTTCCCTCCTACCACGGCCAACAAAGGCGTGCTTAGGTGGTTTGCCGGTCCGACACGAATGTCGAGGAAAGAGAGTGGAGGGGATGCACTTCTTTTTTTATATAATTAATTTAAATTAATTATAATTAATCTTAATTAATCATAATTAAAAAAGTTAATTTAGAATTAACTTAATTAATTATCATTAATATTAATTAATTAAAATTAAATTAATTAATTATAATTTAATTAACTATAATTAAATTTAATTAATTATACTTAATTAATATCATTATTAATTAATTATAATTAGAATAATAATTAAATTATAATTAATTTAATTAATTATTATTAATCATAATTAATTAAAAATAACATAATTAATTATAATTATACTTAATTTAATTATACTTAATTACATTAAAATAATAATTATACTAAATATATAATAAATAAACAAATAAATAAAACATCTCTCCCTTCCCCTCCCGATTTCACGGGATCAAGCCGAAGGAGCGCGCGTAGGGGAGATCGTCACCTTCACGGCCAAGCGAGCTCCAGTCGTTGCTTCCGATCAAAACAATGTAACTTCCGATCCAATAAGAAGGGAAGGCCGTTGAAGGCGCCGGCTAGGGCAGGTTCGGTGATCGGCTTAAGGAGTAGGAAGATCGTCGGTAATGGGGGATTCGGCCTGGTTCGGCCTCTCTTCGGAAGAGTCGAGGTCGTCGGCTAGGTAGGAGAAAAAGCTTCTCCCTCACTCTCTCTCTCTCTCTCTCTCTCTCTCCTCTCTCCTCTCTCTCTCTCTCTCTCTGTGTGGCTTGCGACCTGGGTGAGATCGGGAGGAGTCGTCGGGAGTAGCAGGGAGGTGGACGTCGGGTTAGAGAGGGGGATCGGAGAGCTGCGTGATGCTTGCGGGTAGCGAATGGGAGAGAGGAGTTCGTAGCTCGGACAGAGAGGAAGGTCGTGTGGAAGCCGAAGGGAGAAGCAGAGGATGCTTACGGGAGTCGAGAGTGGAAGAGCAGCGATCGACTTCGTTTGGGTCGGTATTTAAAGACGCGAATAAGTCTTCTCGAGCGGAGTTTGAGCAGAAATCACGGAGAACCGACTGGAGCGGCGCCGTTTGCAGCGGGATTTCGGCACGACTTCGTGGATCCATCGGGTACGAGGTTTGTACGCTGTTCATTTTTGCTTCTTCTACCTTTTTGTTCCTTTGGGTATAGCATGATGGTCAACATATACACATAGGTACACTAATGGGGTATATATTCTTAACCCGCATGGTCCCCGGCGAGCGTGTTATTGGTACACACGCGATGCCTAGGGATGCTGCGCGGGTTGATAAGTGAATTCTAGTTCGAACCCGATCCTCCTATACGGATCAATAGGAGTCGACAAGGTTTGAACTCTCAAACAAATATACGGTTGTGGCGACCGGTATATTTGTCTTAATACATTCATATTAGGCCTTTAAGGTCTATAACAAAGAGAATTCACTAATAAGGGCATAAAGCCTACGAAACCCGATCCTCTGTCGACAGTCCGATTGTAATACCCAAAAAGCTCCAGGTACGTTTATTTTAAAAAAATCAATTAAGTTATATTAGAAATAACATTTATATATATATATATATATAAGATAAAAAAAAAAAGAGAGTAATTTAATTTAAATCAGATATATCTAAACAGATGTTTCATATGAGGCTTTTGGCAATTGAACGGTTGGGAGATGGGCCCCACTTTCCTCATAACCGTGGAGTTTATTTTTGGATAAGACTGCCGCATCATTGCTGAAAAGGGGTGGATTAAGTGGCAGGAATTTCTGAAGAAGGACAGCGACACAGTGTTCCTGTGCTATTGCTTGTTGCGGTTATAGCATATGTTTTGCAGCAAAACCATAAGAAAGTATGGGAAAACCTTCTATGCAGTAGAAAGTATCCCGGGTTGCAGAGTTCAGCGGATCTGTGGAGAGTCACCGAAGTCTTGTAGCAAACGTTGGCAAGGTAGGATTGCTTGGAAATTTCAATCAGTGCTTGGAGTGGAGGAACCGGTTAGAGCAGTACAAGGATTTTGGTGAAGAAGGTACCAAGCATTGACATTAGAATCAAGGTAAGTATTTAGAAACTGTATGAGGGTTTGGAAAATTTTAATATAAATCTA
Source organism: Dendrobium huoshanense (assembly GCA_016618105.1). NCBI lineage: Eukaryota > Viridiplantae > Streptophyta > Magnoliopsida > Asparagales > Orchidaceae > Dendrobium > Dendrobium huoshanense. The sequence goes on from CM028358.1 coordinate 20,190,197, forward strand.
TGTGATGAAATTGAAAATTATATAAGTATTTTGGTGTAATCAGTGACAACAAAGTTAGAGAAGAGATTGGGAGAAGGAATAATATAGAAGTGAAAGAACAAGAGAAAGTGAGTATTTTGTATATATATATTTATAATTACAATGATTTGTGTAGAAGTATACCAATGATTAGAAAAATTGTATGTAGGAAGTTCCTGAATTTATGCAGAGGAAAAGTTTTGAGTGGACTTATAATAGAAGAAGATTAGAATGGAAGGTGTGATAGAAGCAAAACCGTCAAGAAGGTAAGTTATGTAATTGATCATGAATATTGGAATCTTTCTTATGTCTTGAAATGTATTTATCAATGAAATGCACTATGAGAATTGGTTGTTGTTGGAATATTCACAACTGTTTATACATGAGAATAAGAGAAATGTGATAGATGTCTAAGTGTGCTTATTTAAATCTTTCTCAATGATAACTATATGCAAAGAAGTTTTATTTTCAATTTAGTGAGTATCACATTATTACTGCACAAAGATGTATGAATGATGGAAAGATATAACCATTGCAATTAATGTGAATGATGAATTATGAAGTTTTGAATATCAAATTAAAGTAAAGATTGGCTAAACTATGAAATGATGTATAACTTACAATTGCAAATGAGGCAAAAGGGTCCTCATGCACACTGCATTGTAAGTGGGGCAAAAGGGACCCCAGGGGCAAAAGGGACCCCAAAGAATGAAACCTGCATAGCAGGTGGGGCAAAAAGGGACCCAAAGAGGCAAAAGGGACCTCTATGTGATTCAATGGAGATAATGCCAGGTTTACCTGGGCTCCATTGAATAAGGTTATGAAAGGATAGCCAAGTCTTTTACTAATGGAATTTGGTATTCAATAAAAACTTTAAGAAAGTAAAGACTAATGCTAATAAAGATTTATGAGACCTGTACTTGTAGATGTAAGTTTAATGATTAATGATTTCAAAGTCTCATTTACTTCTTTCATTTTATTATAAATGTTATATAGATTACATAATTTGCTGAGCCTCATAGCTCACCAGAACTTTCTTCTGGCTGTTGTTACAGGAATGGGAAAGCAGAAGATTGATGCAAGCTAATTTATACAAGTGTTTCTTCTTTTCATCTTAAAGTTACCTTTGTTAGTGAGTTTATTTTTTTAAGGTATGAAAGCAAATTAGACATGCATTACTTTGGGTTTTTAGTAGTGGCTCTGTAAGTATCTTATGTTGAACTTTAAATTTATAGTTGCTTCCGTTAGACAAGATGAATGAGAATTATTGGAGGTTTATAAAGATATATCAAATGCTCAATGATCAATTGAGGACATGTTTATAATTATATTTATGATGAAATTGATATAATTGTGTTAGTAATACTCCCCGTGCTATTTAGGAGTACTGTGGGGTGTTACACCGATAGAGTTGACAAGGTTCTATCCATAAAGAGAAATGACCCCGAACACCCTGATGATGGCCGTATTGATTGGTTATCTCAACCGGAGGGGTTCACAAATACTCTCAAATTCCATTCAAACGCTAGAAAATCTAAACTATCCAAAGTCCATTCCAAAAGCTTTCAAATTCCACCCAAATACTCAAAACTCCACAACACCCAAATATCCATTCAAAACCCAAAACTCCACAAAATTCAAAAATCCACAAATCCCAAAATTCCAAAAATATTTAAAAATTGAAATAAATCCATCAAAAACTTAAAGCAAAATCCATCCGCCCTCCGCAACAGTTTGCCGTGGCGGACAAATTGAAATTAACTCTAGCTCACAAAGAGTCAAATGCCTAGTCGAAAATATCACTAGGATCCATTCTCAAACAATCTCTTGCCAGTAAGGACGTGGTACGTGTTCCTCTAACCGGCAGTTTCGCCGCCAAATGGCACTGCAGGTAAACAGATTATGACCCGGGGCCCTCTGAACCGAGTGGTTTTGCCGCCAAATGGCACCACAGATAGCGGTTATGGCCAGAGCCAATACGCTCCTTAATGACGTTAAATCCTTGAGATATGAATCAATAGGATATGATCGATAGGGCACAAAGCCCTCTGTTAGCTAAGGTGGATTCAAATTTGTCCCCTTAGACAAACATCCACCCCCGGTCTACAAGGTCCCCTTGGACGAAGCAACCCATGGCTGCCGACAAGGATCCTTCTGTCAGGTTGGGTCGACTACCTCCTCTGACTAAGTAGACCAGGGACCGCGATGGCCCGGGACGACGGAACCATGGGATCTTGATCGGGTCCATCATCCATTCCCCCACCATCCGCTTTAAGTTCCAGATGGTGAAAATTCCAGTTTTAAATATCAAATTTGTCAAATCTCCTAACCCAAATTCCAAACATCTGAAATCTCCAAAATTCCAAATCCATTTCCAATTTTTGAATCCCAAATTCATGCTGCTACTATATGTCAGATAACACGTATTCTATACGTATCTGATTGACGACTAGCCTTAATCAAAAGTTCTCTCTCGTTATCGGGAGGGGTAATTAACTATAGGGGCTTGCGCCTATAGGAAACCAGAACTCAGATCATAAAGTTCTCGCAAAACGAGGGCGAAATCTCTGGGTAGTGTCTTATCTACAACCCATCTGCCTTCCAAAATTTACCTCGGAACTTAGTTCGTTAAAACTCTCTCGCCGAATAAAAGAAAAGGGGCGGAGGCCGGGGACGAATTTTCGGAGCCCACAGAAACCCCCCAAAAATCCTTCCTAAAACGCTCTGTTTGAGCGTCGGCCCGCCCGATCTCCGCAGGAGGCGGAGATCACGCGACATTTCGCGAACTGCCGGTCCCGTGCGGACCGGGTGGACCGGTCCAGTGGACCGGTTTAACATAAAACTGGACTAGGATGGTGCATACTTGATCCATATGGAGTGGAGTGAATGTGGAGAATAATTAGAGGGGGTTGATTTTGGACAGGTTGAGTTGTGGAGGGCAATAAAGGGTTGGCCAAGAATGGGCATTTGGGTGAATTATTTGTGGTCTTGGGGTGGTAGAGAAGGCTCCACCAAGAGCTTTTTAGAGTGTGGCAGAGAGGTGGGAAGGTGGTTTAGGGGTTGGTGAAGGTTAGGATGTGGTATGGAGGGGACTGGAGTTGAGGAAATAGCTTCAAACTTTCGTATGATATGGGACTAAAAAAGCTACATGAATACTCTGAGTTATAATGTGAATTTTGGTTGGGTTGGGTTGCGAATTTGGGTTGGTTGGGCTGCAATTTTTTTTATATGTAGTATAAAGTTAGATATTATATTCAATATTATTCTTATTATAAATTATATTTATATTTATGCATTGATATTATATATATTTTTAAATTTTGTAAATATATTAATGCTCATATTTTTTTATTTATAATATACATATACTTATATTCATATTAATGGTTAATTAAACTTTTAATCGCACTTTATCTCTTTAATCGAACTTGTTCAAGAGTCTTAATTGAGATAATTACATATTCACTTTTAAAAAAAAAATTTATTATATAATTTATGTTATAATTGGATAATTTTAATATTTATTACATCATTCGGTTCAACTCCAGCCAAATCATTGAACCTTGAACCTTGAACCTCTCCTTCCCAATCTATGTCAAATTTGAATTCACAACCTTGCAATTTACTAACCCAATGGACACCTGAAATGGACATCACAGAGAAGTAATTGAAGATGTTCACTGTTCATCCCTACTACATTTTACAATCCCACACAACAAAGGCTTTTTCCATGGTGCAGCGCAGAAGCCATCCACAGTCAACTGACTAGGCAGGATTTGATTATTCTATCCAATCTAAATAAAGTTCCCTCAGTATTACATTGATTTCAGCATAATTGGTTACTAAATATCATAACAAGTATAAGAGAATCTTTGTATTCCAATGGTAACACACACACACACACACATATATATATATATATATATATATATATAGAGAGAGAGAGAGAGAGAGAGAGAGAGAGAGAGAGAACTGACCCGTGTCAACAAAAATCTTCATGTTCATCAAATCCCTCAACCGATGATCATGGAAAACTAATATACCTTCCAATATTACAACATCAGCAGGATTGACCTAGTAAATTGTCAAAACGATAAAAGAAAATACTTGAATCCATCAGGAAAATGATGTTACAAATAGGCTGACTGATGCAAATATAGAAAGGGCAAGGATAATTGTTTAATTAAAGAAACTCTACATGCGTGTCAAAAAAGAACAGTCATGCAAAATATCATAACATTTAACAGGAAACGAAATAATCAGAATTCCTAGAATTCCTTTTTACATTTTAACTAAAGGGGTGATAAAATATCAACTAATTGATTGAACTTAATGTGAAAAATTTTATTTGCGTCTGTTTGATAGATACAACGTCGAAAACCCTTAAAACTATTTGAGAACAATGAAGGATTTCAAATACGTTAACTAGTTATTTGATATGATTAAAGAAGCTATTCTAAAATAAGAAGATTTGAAATAAATTTACCAAGTACTTCAATTTCCATTGCATGGCATGACATCTATGCATTTCATAACTGCTTCAGCTTTCAAAGCTAACATAAAATGTGAACTCTGGTTCACAGTGAAAACCTTCGTAAAATTTGAGGCAAGTATTAAAATGGTATTCATATGTATGCGTGTGTATTATGTGGCTTTCAATCTAAAATCCAAGATAAGAAAAGGTTTATATATTTTAATACATGTAATCCAAACACATGTGATTATTTCCGATTTAAATATAGTTAATTTGCGAACTAAAAAGTACAAGAGATTGATGACATCAACCATTATCACATAAATGTTATAAAAAATATAAATATTAGTGACTCAATGCTACAGTAAAAAATTAGGAAAAATAGTTCAATTGACATTTATTCATGTGAAAAAGAAGTATGTGTGCATAATAGATAAAATACTTGCCATACTTCTTAAATTTAAAATACATATGTTTCCTAACTTTGACAATTTGAATGTACAGATATTATTGTTATATAAGTATAATAATTGAATTTTCTAGGTTGGAAAGCACCTCATGAACAAGTTTGGTCAAAGTAATTACATTTACTGGTTGCATTACTTTTTACAAAATCGAATAATATATTTGATAACACTTAGCACTAAATTGTTACCTTTCTTGATGGTGATACGCACTTATGCGTTTTGAAATCATAATTTGGAATTTCAACAGCCTTTCCACGCTTTAAGTTCTCCAAACAACAAAGTAGAGTTTCAGTATCAAATGCATCTGAAATTAGGCAAATTTCTTGTAAGAAATCAAATCATAGTGCCAGCGAATCAAGTCTCATTCCACAAATACAATCATGAAAAAAATAAACATTTGCAGATACACAACAAAAGCAGTAAAACGCAATACTAAATAATGTAAATATATATATACCCCCCCCCCCCCCCCCCCCCCCCCCCCCCCCCAACAAAAACAAATTGTTTAACATCATCTAAGGGAAAGTTACCCATCCATGCACAGCTTATTAATGTTTGCAATTATTTTTATAAAATCATATTCTGTTAATATCTACCAAGATACTAGTTCAACATTAATATAGTTGTGCTTACTTGTTTTGAAATTATTATAGCCCTGGTTTTGGATAGCATTCAGTGTAGGGTTAAATTTCCATTGTGAAAATTGTGAACTTGCCCAATTTCATAGACTATCCATTCTATTAAGTGAATGATGATCGAGTACTCCCTTCTTGTTAATGCACCTTAATATTTGAGGACCTTAAGAAAGTAATAATATCTCTAGAGCCAATAATTTATATCATCTATTGATGATTGTATACTCGAATAATGTGGATATATCTTATCAAACAAAATTTGATAGTCATATTCTCCCAACTTTTGTCACCATTATAAAAAATCAATTTAGAGTTAACATTAAATAGATCAGGATGATAATGCCAAAGTTTCTTCAAAGCAAATCATATTTCCATTTCTTTGCAAATAAAATATTATTCATCAATTCTCCTGACACCCTACAAAAATAAGAGATTATAGAAAGAAAAAAATGGACATCTTGAACTCACCATAACTCTTTTCTTACAAAATCAAATTCCTAAAATATATTAGAGAAGTTGTTCTAACCTTTCTACTTAATTAATAGAATACCTTTTGCTATTGTTTCTCATCTTCTAAACTAAATCATTGATTTTTTTCCACAAAAATTCCTCCTAAAAATTTTGGCTATCATATATGCACAGATTCATAAACAATAATGAGGTAAACTAAATCCTAGTCACGTGTGTTCTTAGGAATTTCATCCACTCAAAAGGTTTATAAATGTTATCAATCAACCTCCAAAAAATTCATCATTTCAAAAGATGTTGCATTCAATGAAAAACAAATCTATTTTAACCAAACTTATCTTCATAAAGAAAATAGTCAAATGAAAGATAATCTGATAAACATGATATCTTCTTTTTTTGACAATTTAGCTACTAATCACGAGTACGACAACACCTGATCCTATTACAACTGATACTCTAACTAAATCACTTCAAGACTTCAAAGAAGGAAAAAACTCATCAAAACTCTGTCTAAGATGTTGAAGCCCCTATAAAGTAACCTTCCAACAGCTAAAAATTATCTTGATTAACCTATAGCTATTCGAAAAGGTGTTAAAAATGTACAAACCTCATAACCTTGTTATACCAAAAAAAAGTAAAAAAGTAACATTGAAATTTTCTAAACAATGTATACCCCATTTTCACAAATTCTAAAACTGATCGAAATTAATTTTATAAAATTCTACACTTAATAATAAACATTTTGATACATTAGTGTGCATATAAATAATGTGATTATATTAGCTTAAATAGTTAATTCACTTATTAAATAAATTAACCTATGTTTTAACTAAAATTACTATTCACAAATTTTTTGTCTTGAAGCAATCCCCTTTTCCACTTCTACTGCCATGTAATGATGGATGTGAAGTTTATATGGATCCTCCATCAAAATTCAAGAGTTCTTTTTTAAAACCTAATTATGTAGGCTAAAAAAAGATATATATGGGTTGAAATAATCTCCAAGAACATGATTTGCAAGATTTACAAGAACATGTTAAGAATGGGATACAAAATGAAAGAGACCAGATAATGGGATCAAAAAATTCATGCCCAGGCTCTGCTAAGAGAGTTTTTTAGTTTTTAGGTTAAATTTTTAAAAGACATTATTATTTTTTCATGCAAAACTTTCATTTTTTGCATGCAACGAGATCACATTGCACCTCGGGCACAAGCAATTTTTTGATCGTGCGGCGACCTGGGCAATATGGGTGTCTATTTAAGTTTTTTCTACCATCCCAAATGCTTCAGAGAAATTTGCTTCGTGAGCTGACACTGTTCGGGATGATTTCAACTTTTGATTAACGCATTTCAAACCTGGTTCGTGCAATTTCACGCGTCGCTCACTATTCTAATCGTATTTGGTTGGGTTGACTTTGGACTACATATCAAGGTCAATATGTATGATCTTTACAGAACATTCGACTAAATGGAAAGTGAAAATTCTTATTTTTATGTCAATGATATACATGTAACAACTGATTATAATGAAAAAAAAAAAAATTATAACAGAAAACTCAATGCAACATCTGTGATTAAAAATCTCAACAAGCTCAAGTACTTTCTAGACATATAAATAGCTCAATAAGAAAATGAATATTTATCTTTCAACAACAATATATCTTAACCTTTTAAAAGAAATAAATATGTAAAACTCTAGTAAAGTTGTAATATTCGGGCTTTGCCGGTTCAACTTGGCCGATTCAAATGAACCGGCCTATTGTTATAATAGAGACGGAACAGCGGACAAAGCTGTGACCTGAGCAGGCCGAATGCGAGATGGACTGAGGCTAGGGAGTTCCGAATTGTGTTTCAAAAGAAAATTTAAGTACCATAATGAAATCAGGCGACTCCTCACGAAGAATAACTACCTCTACGTTCATCATTGCTAAAGAAGAAAAAATCGGGAAGAGGCAGTGAACGAGAGAAAGAAGAAGAATGAATGTTTGTTTGTCAATTCTTTCCATTTATGTATAACTCTGTTACGCCGGCCCAGGAGGGGCCGGCTGGACCGGTCCAACTTGGACCGGTCCGAGTCTACTCGCAACGGAACCGAACGAAGCAGGCGGAACCGAGCGGATGGAGCGAAGCCGACGGGGACCAGGGAAGAATTTTGGGAGGGAAATTTTGAATGCGAGGGGCTATTTAGACATTTTGTAAAACTCCTTTATGGTTAATTACGAGGTTAGGAGGAAAAGGGGGAATATCTTGATTTTGAATTTCTTGAGAGATCTAGGTTTGTTCTTGGGCTCTTGGCTTTGCCGGAGATCGTGGAGAGTGCTTCCTCTCGAATCGAAGGAAGATTGTATCTTGCAAGTGCTTTTATCTACTATTAAAATAAAAGTGTTTGCTTTGTTTTCCTACGAATTTCCATTGAGTTTTCTCTCCGTTTTCCTCTGTTTGGGCTGTGTTCTTGCTGCGGACATCAGTTTCTTTGCTTAGGTACTTGATTTGGGTTAGGTTTACTTGTGCAAACGAGTATTTCCTATCAAATTGGTATCAGAGCGAGATCCGGACGGTGGAGGGCTGTTTTTTCCACTGTTTCGCTGCAGATTTTTGCAGATTTTGGGTTGTCGGAGGCTGTTTTCCCCTGAAAACAGCAGTTTTTAGGGTTTTTGAGAGCAGCAGTTGAGTAAAACAGTAGATTTTGACTGTTTGGAGGGAGATTATTGTTGTCCGGAAGATTTTCTTTGTGGATCCGGAGGCATCTCGTTGGTTCCCATGGCATCTAAGCGGGTAGAAGTCTTGGAGACCGAGATGGGTCAACTTAAGGCGGATCTGGAAGAGAAGATGGCCACATTTAGCGAGAATGTGGAAGGGAAATTCATGGCCTTGGAGGAGATGATGAAGAAGTTGTTGGAGGGGCAAGCATGGGCGGTGCCAGCGGAGGAAAGAGGAGAAGGTAGTGGGAGCAGGGGTAAGGAGAAGGTGAATCCAGAAGAGAAAGAGGTAGAACTGCTTGACAGCAACGGGAGGATGCCACCTCGGGAGTCCATTAGGCGAGCAGAACATGACAGATGGAGAGACTTCCGGGAAGGAAGAGAAGATGATTGGCGACGTCGGAGGCCCGACCCATTGGACCGGCCATGGGGGATCCATAACCACCATGGCGGGGCACGAGGGGAAGATGGCTACCGGCGGCCAAGGAGGGAGGATGAGCCCCGATATGGAGAAAGAGGAACTTGGGAAGACCCCATAGCTTGGGACAGAGGAGGCCATGGGGGAATAGGGCATACGGGGTGGACACGAGGGCCAGGAAGCTAAAAATGCCAGTATTCGAGGAGGGAAATATGGATGAGTGGATCCACAAGGTGGAGAGGTATTTTGCAGTGAACGGCCTGATGGAGGAGGAGAGATTGATGGCTGCTAGTATGTGCTTGGAAGGGGCGGCATTTGCCTGGTTCAAGTACATGGATAAGTGGGAACCGGTGAGGTCCTGGAGGGACTACAAGGAGGCTATCAGGGAGAGATTCAGGGGGAGCAGCCCATGGGAGATATCAGAACAGTTCTACGCCCTCACTCAAGAAGGAACAGTGGAGGAATACAGGAAGAAATTTGAGAGTTTAGTGGGAGACATGGAGGGCCTCTCAAACAGTACTTTTGGGGGAAATTTTATGAAGGGCCTCAAACCAGAAATTAGAGATGCTGTGAAGGTCATGAGACCAAGAGACCTGAGGGAGGCGATGGAATTGGCTCAGTTGGTGGAGAATCAGAAGACCAACGCCCGAAATTGGAGAAACAACCACTCAGGAGCTCCCGCCAGGACAACTACCACTTACTTGGCTCCAAAAGGGCCAAGCCCTAGCGTCCCTAGGGAGAGTGGAAAGGAGAAGAGCGGGGTGACCAGATCTGCTGGAACCTTCAAGAAATTGACTGAGGAAGAGATGCAGGAGAAGAGGGCCAAGGGCCTTTGTTTCAGATGTGAAGAGAAGTTTGTTCCAGGGCACAGGTGCAAGGATCGCGCCCTTCGGGCTCTCACCGTCTATATAGACGAGGCGCCTGAAGAGTGCGATGATTCTGATGAGGAGCAGATTGATCCCCAGTTGGAGGTAGCCGAAGTCTCCATCAATTCTGTGTTGGGATTTACTCCTAGTCATACGATGAAGGTGAAAGGGAAGATCCTTGGGAGGGAGGTAGTGGTCCTGATTGACAGTGGGGCAACCCACAATTTCATATCCACCCAGGTGGCGGAGGAGCTAGGGATGGAGTCTACTGAGACAGGCAGTTATGGGGTGATGATGGGGACAGGAAAGATTGAGTCCAGCACCGGGATCTGCAAAGGGGTGGAGATGAGGCTACAGGAGATCAGGGTGGTAGAGGACTTCCTAGCCCTGAAGTTGGGTAGCACAGATGTCATTCTGGGCATGAAGTGGCTACAAACCTTGGGTGAAACCAAGGTGAACTGGGGGACCATGGTGATGGAGCTGATTGTAGAGGGGAAGAGGGTGAAGCTAAAAGGGGAACCAAGATTGTCCAGAGCTGGAGTGTCACTCAGATCAATGGAGAAAATCATCCATGAGGAAGGAGGAGGATTCCTTGTGGAGCTGCAGAGCCTGGAGGAGCAGGAGGAGGGGGAGGAAAAGCTCATTCCCACGTTGGTTCAGCCTATTATGCAGGAATTTGAGGATGTTTTCCAACCTCCGGTGGGACTACCACCTGACAAAGAGCAGGAGCACCAAATTATCCTAAAAGAGGGAGTATCTCCTATCAGTGTGAAGCCTTACAGATACCCTCAAGTGCAGAAAGATGAGATTGAGAAGCTGGTGGGAGAAATGCTAGGAGGGATCATTCAGCCTAGTGTGAGCCCTTTCTCTAGTCCAGTTCTACTTGTGAAAAAGAAGGATGGGAGTTGGAGGTTCTGTGTAGACTATAGAGCTCTCAACAAGGATACTGTGCCTGATAAGTTTCCTATCCCTGTGATTGACGAGTTGATGGATGAGCTACATGGAGCAGCCTTGTTCACCAAGGTCGATCTGAAGTCAGGCTATCACCAGATTCGGATGAGGAAGGAAGATGTGCAGAAGACGACCTTCAGGACTCATGAGGGCCACTACGAATTTCTGGTGATGCCTTTTGGCCTCACCAACGCACCTGCCACATTCCAGGCCTTGATGAACTGGATCTTCAAGCCACGCCTCCGCAGGTTTGTGTTGGTATTTTTTGATGACATACTAATCTATAGCAGGACTGAGGAGGATCACCTAGAGCACCTGAGAGTGGTGTTGGGTGTGCTGAGGGAGCATCAGCTGAAGGCCAACTTCAAGAAGTGTGACTTCGCTCAGGCACGGGTGGAGTACCTGGGGCTAGGGCATGTGATATCCCAGGAGGGAGTTGCTGCAGATCAGTCCAAGATAGAGGCAATGCTGGCATGGCCTCAACCCAAGACCTTGAAGGGGCTCAGAGGATTCTTGGGATTGACAGGCTACTACAGGAGGTTCGTGAGGGGATACGACACCATAGCGTGGCCACTGACAGAGCAGTTGAAGAAGGACAACTTTTTATGGGGAGAAGCAGCTTCAGAGGCTTTTGAGAAGCTGAAGAAGGCCATGACGACAGTGCCAGTGCCAGTGCTTGCTCTGCCGGACTTCAACTAGGTGTTTGTGGTGGAGACAGATGCTTCAGGCTATGGATTGGGAGCAGTGTTGATGCAGAACCACAGACCCATAGCTTACTTCAGTCAAGTACTGGCGCCCCGGGCTAGGCTGAAGTCTTTCTACGAGAGAGAGCTGATGGCTATTGTACTGGCCATCCAGAAGTGGAGACCTTACTTATTGGGCAGACACTTTATTGTCAGGTGACTGAAGAGCATCAGCGGTGGCTTTCAAAATTGCTGGGGTATGACTTTGAAATTCAGTACAGACCAGGCGAGGAAAATAAAGCTGCTGATGCCATGTCCAGATGTTTGGGTGAACTACAGACAGTGGTTGTGTCTGTTCCTTTGATGTTAGATTGGGCGGCAATCAAAGTAAAGAGCTCGAAAGATGAGGGGTTGGGAAAGATCAGGGTTGATTTATTAAGGGAAGGTGATAGCCACCCAGGGTTCAGTAGAGGGGTACAGATTGCTGTATCAAGGGAGGTTCTTGATGCCCAGGACTTCTATCCACATCCCAAACATACTCCAAGAATTTTATGGGAGCGCGGTTGGGGGTCATTCTGGGGTGCAGAAGACCTATAGGAGGATTGCTGCTGAGCTTTATTGGAAGGGAATGCATAGAGATGTAGAGGAGATGGTGGCCAGATGTGAGATTTGTTAGAGGAACAAATATATGGCTATGTCACCAGGGGGGGTACTACAACCGTTGGAGTTACCAGGACGAGTGTGGGAGGAAATATCCATGGACTTCATAGATGGGCTGCCCCGTTCAGAAGGCTTCACAGTGATCCTGGTGGTGGTGGATAGACTGAGCAAGTATGCTCATTTTATTCTCCTCCGACATCCTTACACCGCAGTAACAGTGGCTTCAGCTTTCATCAGAGAGGTTGTCAAGTTGCATGGGGTACCAGAGGCAATAGTGTCCGATAGAGACAAGGTGTTCCTCAGTCACTTTTGGAGGGAGCTGTTCAGGTTACAAGGAACAGTTTTGAAAAGGAGCACCGCTTATCACCCACAAACAGATGACCAAACGGAGGTGGTTAACAGGAGCCTGGAAACCTATTTGAGATGTTTTGTGTCGGAGACACCTAATCTTTGGGCCAAATGGCTATCCTGGGAAGAATACTGGTACAACACCTCTTTTCACTCAGCTTCACAGATGACGCCATTCAAAGTACTGTACGGAAGGTCCTCCACACTTGGTTCATTTTGGGAGTAGCAGCACTCCTGTGTTGTCAGTAGAAGAGTACTATAGGAGAGATATCGAGTACTTGAAGAGCTAAAGAGGCATCTACTGAGAGCACAGCAAATTATGAAGAAGCAAGCGGATGGGCATAGGAAGGACATACAGTTTGCAGCAGGGGAGAGGGTGTTTCTGAAGCTCCAACCATATAGACAGAAGACAGTTGCCAACAGGAGGAATGAAAAGCTGGCTCCAAGGTACTTTGGGCCATATGAAGTGCTGGAGAAGATTGGGTCAGTAGCATACAGATTGAAACTACCTCAATCGGCAACTATACATCCAGTTTTTCACGTGTCACAATTGAGAAAGGCCATTGGGGAGTACACCGCCAATTCTGAGCTACCAGCAACCCTGACTGAGGACTTAGAGGTGATTTTAGAACCTATGGAGCTAAAAGGGGTGCGCCAGAAAGAAGATAAAACTAAGGAAGTGTTGATCCAGTGGAAGAACCTTCCTGACTACGAGGCCACGTGGGAACCATATGAGAGGACGAAACAGCAGTTTCCTGATTTTCACCTTGAGGACAAGGTGATTCTTTGGGAGGGTGGTAATGTTACGCCGGCCCAGGAGAGGCCGGCTGGACCGGTCCAACCTGAACCGGTCCGGGTCTACTCGCGACGGAACCGAACGAAGCAGGCTGAACCGAGCGGAGGGAGCGAAGCCGACGGGGGCCAGGGAAGAATTTTGGGAGGAAATTTTTGAATGCGAGGGGCTGTTTAGACATTTTGTAAAACTCCTTTATGGTTAATTAGGAGGTTAGGAGGAAAAGGGGGATTATCTTGATTTTGAATTTCTTGGGAGATCTAGGTTTGTTCTTGGGCTCTTGGCTTTGCCGGAGATCGTGGAGAGTGCTTCCTTCCTCTCGAATTGAAGGAAGATTGTATCTTGCAAGTGCTCTTATCTACTATTGAAATAAAAGTGTTTGCTTTGTTTTCCTACGAATTTTCATTGAGTTTTCTCTCCGTTTTCCACTGTTTGGGCTGTGTTCTTGCTGCAGACAGCAGTTTCTTTGCTTAGGTACTTGATTTGGGTTAGGTTTACTTGTGCAAACGAGTATTTCCTATCAAACTCCTTCCATAATATTTTATATAAATTGCAAAGAATGTCTTCTCTAAAGGTAAAGGAAGAAAAGTTCAAGGAGAAAGAGAAACAAATTAGAGTTTTGGGTTTTCTTCCATTCTCTAACTGCAGAAGAAATAGTAAGTACTTAATTTATCGATATTTTGTTATTCAACTTAGAATATTTATATTATCATTTTTCTCACTAAAGAAATAAAAAATTATTATCGATAGAAAGAATTCAAGAGAAGCAAGATTAAATTTGACATTGAAGAAAGGAAAAGTTCAATTGGAATGAAAGATTTTGTAAGGTAATTTTATATTATGAAGATTGACAGTGAAATAAATTGTGGAGGAAATTAAATGTTTCTTTCTTACGATATTTGAGATATCCAAATTACATTTTAATATTAATTAAAATATTATGTTATTGTGAACATATAAAGGTTCTCATACTGAGATGACTATTGGGGGTATATTTCAGGGGATTAAAGATTTGGAAGGAATTTGAACATAAAAAAATATTCAAAGTGGGTAATTTCAATTGTATTAAAGCAAATGCCAGATTCTTTTTTATGACTATTGGGGGAATATTTCAGAGGATTAAAGATTTGGAAAGAATTTGAACATAAAAAAATATCCAAAGTGGGTAATTTCAATTGTATTAAAGCAAGTGCCAGATTCTTTTTTATGTTATTTCAATTTATTTTAGTTATTGTAATTACTACATGATTAAAGCATTATGTTGATTGGATGGTTAATATACGAATAAATTACTTGAGAAGATGGAAAGGTAAAATATTTGCTACATTATTTCTAAAGAATATTATAATGCACCTAAAGTACTTAATATAGTTCAAATGTTAAATATACAACCAACTTGAGATTTATTAAATTAATGAGAAATATATATATATATATATATATATATATATATATATATATATAGATATATGAATAAAAAATCCTTACAAATTACTAAAATATGTGAAGAAAAATGAAATAAAATAAATAATAATTTATATGAAAATGATCTTGAAGAAGATGTGGAAGGGACTTTGCCTAATATTATTTTTTTTAATCATTAGCAAAATATTCTGCATAAGCAATTGTGCCTAATATTGATGTTAACCCAGATGTACTGACACAAACGATGAAAAATATGACTCAATTAATTCGAGACTCAAGAAATTAACAATTAGGAAGCGACAGTAGTGATGGTGGAAGAGAGACCAATTAAGGCAGAGAACAGATTGTTGCGGATTAAAAAGATTTTAGAGAGAATGTTTTGTCCAGAGGAGAGGAAAATTTCATTAGCGATTTTTGTACTCGATGGTGAAGCTGAAAGGTGGTGGAAGAACCTAACATTCAGATCATGTGGGATGACTTTACTCAAATGTTAAGAAACTTGTTTGTAACTCTTTCTACAAGGAGACAAATATAGGATAAATTTCTAAGATTGGTGCAAGGAGATAGATCAGTCATGCAGTATAAGATTGAATTTACTACATCATCCATATATGCTCCTCAGTTAGTATTTACCGCATAAGAAAAATGTCACCATTTTTTATCTAAATTTAAAGATGCAATTAGGCAGCCTCTTATTCCTCTAGGGATCGATGATTATTTTGTATTGGTGGAGAGAGCTAGATGGATAGAAATGGATATGTAAAATACCCAAATGAGACGTGAATTTCAAAAGAGAAAGAGTGATGATGTTATGGGAGCTTCCCAGGATTCTCATAGTAGATCAATGTCACAAATGTCACAATATGAGAAGTCTAACTGTAAGAAGGAAAATTTTAGTAACAATGGGAGTCAGATGAGCCTGGATAACTGTAGCAAACGTGGAAAACAACAAGGGAGAATATCTATCTAGGACATTTACTTGCTTATGGTGTCATCAACTTAGTCAACCCTACTATGAGGGCAAAGGCCATTAGGGGAATCAAGGATGAATGCTGAACCTTCTCAGATAACTGTTGGTAGGCCAAGGATTATAGAATCAGCTGCTTCCACTCCAGGGTAAAGTCAAAGTAGATCAAATACTCAATCTAGAGTATATGCACTATCTCAACAAAATGCCAATGACTCATCTGAAGTGATTACATTTATGTTTTTCAATTAATGTGAATTTAAATTTCCACATTATTTATTAAATAGTATAGAAATATTTAAAGATAGAATAATATATATATGCATATATTAATTCCTATAAGATTTTATAGGTATAATAACAATTTAAAGAAAGTAAATATAAATTCTCTATGATACATGAGCTTCACACTACTTCATTTCATCAGAATTTATTAAATATATTGAATTACATGTTTATAAATCAACTACAATTTTAGAAGTTTTGATGCCAAAATGGAGCTACAATGAATGTTAATAGTACATGCCAAATTGAATTCCAAATAAATGAGAGGAAATTTGAAGCAACCTTGAATGTGTTACTGTTGTATGGATTTAATATGATCTTGGAAATGGATTGGTTATCAAATCATATAGTGATCATAGATTGCAATAAGAAGATTGTAAAATATAAATTTTCGGGTGAAAAAGAATGCAAATTTTATGCGGATCGAGGAATTTCTTCAATGATAATAATGTATATGAAAGCTTGCAAATTTCTATCAGTACTAGATCAAGTAATAGATACAAATAAAAAGTTAAAGAGTTGAAAGATATACATGTAGTCAAAGAATATCCAAAAGTGTTCCTAGATGATTTGTTAGGAGTACCACACTACCACTACAACGAGAGATAGATTTCACTATTGATTTATTATCGGGTTCAAAACCAGTGGCAAATGCACCCTACATAATGACAATTAAGGAATTACAGGAAATAAAAAGTCAACTGCAAAAATTCCTTCAAGCATAGAGGGATTTCAACTTTTTTTATGGATGTGTATTGATGCAATTATGCAAAAAATCGTAAGCTTTTTGGGCGTCTTTGAACTACCGAGGGATTTCGTACTATCATTTGCTCTGCCCACCTATTGGGGGGAAGTCGTGACCCTGCGTAGTGGGATATAAGCTTGATGTTGTTGTTGTTGTATGTGTATTGATGCAATATGGTAAGGTAATGACATATGCTTCAAGACAACTAAATTTTCATGAAAGAAATTATCTCACCCATGATTTAGAATTAGCGGCTATAGTTTTTGCACTCAAAATTTGGAGATATTATTTATATGAGGTTATGTGTGAGGTTTTCACAAATCATAAAAGCCTTAAGTACATATTTAATCAGAAAGAGCTCAACCTAAGACATAGACGCTAGTTGAAACTCAATAAAGATTATGATTTGAAGATATAATATCATCCTGGAAAGGGAAATGAAGTTGCAAATGCATTAAGCAGAAAGACTCTTGAATGTCCAAATTGGTTGATTACCCAGCAATAGAAGATTATTAAAGACATGAAAAGATTGAAATTTCAGTTGCTAGAAAGAAAAATATGAAAGTTATATTATTAAATCAGCTGGTCATTCAACCCACTTTAAAAGATATAATATACAATTTATTATCTCAAGATATAAATTTCTAAGAAATCATAAGGAAAGGGCAGGCATGGCACTTGGAAGATTTTGTATTGGATGATGAAGGATTGTTGAAATATAAAAGCAGGATATGTATTCCAAATGCTAATAATTTAAGGGAATAAATATTATAGGAAGCTCAACTCTCTAGTTATGAAATTCATCCAGGAAGTACAAAAATCTATCAAGAACTGAGAGAATTATTTTTGTGGCCAGGAGTAAAAAAAACGTTGCAGAATTTATGAAAGGATGTATTTCCTTCCAAATGATTAAAGTTGAACATAAAAAGCCAGGTGGTCAATTACAACCTTTACCGATACCTGAGTGAAATGGTAAGAAATTGCAACGGAATTTATAATTGGATTACCCAAGTCAAGGCAGAGTCGGGATGTTATATGGGTTGTTATATATCAATTAACAAAATATGCTCATTTCTTGCTAATTAAATAGATAGATTCAGTGGAGAAATTAGCAAAAATATATGTTGATGAAATGATAAGATTGCATGGAATTCCAAAATCAATAATCTCTAATAAAGATGCCTAATTCACTTCTAGATTATGAAAAAAGATTCAAGAAGCTATGGGTACCAAATTGACTTTCAACACTGCATTTCACCCTTAGACAGCTAGACAATCAGAAAAACAATTCATACTTTGGAAAAATTACTGCAGTTATTTATTTTGGATTTTGGAGGAAATTGGGAAATCCATATACCTTTAAATAATTGTTTTCAATCCAACATTGAAATGGCGTTGTACGAAGCTCTTTATGGAAGGACGTGCATAAAACCCTTGTGTTGGGTAGAAAAATGTGAAAGAAAAATAATTCGTACATACTGGTGGATGATACGACCAACAAGATTAGATTGATTAAAGACAGACTAAAGGCAGTACATGATTGACAATAAAAGTATTTTGATGGAAAACACAAGTCAGTTGAGTTTGAAGTTGGTGAATTTATTTTTATTAAAGTCAGTCCAATGAAAAGTGTGCAGCAATTTGAAAGGACAGGAAAATTGAGCCCAGGATTCATTGATACTTTTGAAAATATTGAGGATTAAAAATTTGGCCTAGAGATTGGATCTGCTAATACATATGCAAGGGATACATAATGTGTTTCACATATCAGTGCTTCAGAAGTATATATCAGATGAGTCAAAGAGAATGCAGTCAAAATCAATAGACTTACAGCCTGATTTGAAATATATTGAAGAACTTGAAAGAATCCTAGAGTATTATATGAAATAACTGGGAAATCAGGAAATATCATTTATAAAGATTTTATGGAAGCATAAAATGGAAAGAGATGCCGCCTAGGAGAAATAAGCAAAAATGAGAGCTTAATATTCCCATCTATTCAATTAAGGTATGTTCATTTATTCTTGATTTTAAATTTCGAGGACGAAATTTTTTATAAGGGAGATTGTAATATCCGTGCTTTGTCGGCTCAACCTGGCTGATTCAATTGAACTGACCTATTGTTATAATATAGGCGGTACAGTGGATAAAGCCGCGACCTGAGCAGGCCAAATGCAAAGACAGATCGAGGCTAGGGAGTTTCGAATCGCATTTCGAATGAAGGTTTGAGTACGAAAATGAAATCAGGTGATTCCTCATGAAGAATAACTCCCTTCTCTATGTTTATTATCGCTAAAGAAGAAAAAATCAAGAGAAAAGGCATGAACAAGAGGAGGAAGAAGAATAAATGTTTGTCAATTCTTTCCATTTATGTATAAATCCTTCCATAATATTTTATATAAACCGCAAGGAATATCTTCTCTAAAGGTAAAGGAAGAAAAGTTGAATGAAAAAGAAGAACAAATAGGAGTTTCAAGTTTTCTTCCATTCTCTAACGGTAGAAGAAATAGTAAGTATTTAAATTACTAATATTTTGTTATTTAACTTAGAATATTTATATTATCATTTTCATCACTAAAGAAGTAAAATATTATTATCGATAGGAAGAATTCAAGCGAAGAACGATTAAATTTGATAGTGAAGGAAAGAAAAGTTCAATTGGAATAAAAGATTTTGTGAGGTAATATTATATTATGAAGATTGATAGTGAAATAAATTGTGGGGGAAATTAAATGTTTATTTTTTATGATATTTGAGATATTCAAATTAGATTTTAATATTAATTAAAATCTTATGTTATTGTGAACAGTTAAAGGCTCTCATATTGAGATGGGTATTGGAGGTATATTTCAGAGGATTAAAGATTTGGAAGGAATTTGAAAATACAAAAATATTCAAAGTGAGTCATTTCAATTGTATTATAACAAATGCTAGATTCTCTTTTATGTTATTTCAGTTTCTTTTAGCTATTGCAATTACTACATGATTATAACATTATGTTGATTAGATGGTTAATATACGAATACATTACTTGAGAAGAATAAAAGAAATGGAATGGTGAAATATTTGCTACATGATTTCTATAGAATATTGTAATACACCTAAAGTACTTAATATAGCTCAAATGTTAAATATACAACCAACTTGAGATTGATTAAATTACTGAGAAATATGTATATGAATAAAATATACTTACAAATTACTATAATATATGAAGGAAAATGAAATAAAATAAATGATGATTTATATAAAAATAAAAGTATTAAAATAAAGAAAAGGTGCACGCATGCAAATTACAAGAGATCACTCTCGTATGAGTACTGGCTAGGGAAGTAACATACCTGTACACATTAAATGGAAATGAAAATGATTATACGTTTATTGATACATTTAGACAGTGCTCTTATACTAATGGAAATGAAATGATTAAATGTTAAATGAAAATTTATAAATAAAACCGAAAATGTGAAAGATGAACTATAAAATCTATAGTATATGAAAGAAGATGTATATGTTAACATTGTAAGAAAGACAAAGAAATATGTATGTTTTATTTTGTATGTCTAACTTTGCATATGAAATGATGATTACCTACTAAGTTTACTTTGTAAACTCACTCCATTAAACAAACTTTTCATGTAAGTCTCTTTATAAAGTAGATATGGATGAAAGAGATGATTTTGTGAACAGAAGAAGGCGCTCGAATGATAACTGGTATAATCTGGTTTGTGTCCATGAACAAATGAATAATATGTTAGTGGTTCTTCAATGTTTATAGATTGATAGTTATTACTATTATGTGTAAATGTAGTAATTGTATTAACTGTCCCATTGTCAGTTCCCGCCTCATTAGTTCGAATATCTGAGCTGGGTTGTGACAAAAGCCAAGCCAAAAACTAACAAAGATAAAGAATGAACAGAAGTCAGCTATAGATGATATCAAGAATTCATTAGTAAACTAATTGATCTATCCTAGAATTCTCCAAATATAGCATTTGCGATAAGCCTCGTAAGATAATTTATCTACTAAGTAAAAAAGTTTCATATTCAAACTACTTATAGAGGTCTCAGGTATTTAAAATCAAATCCTGAAAAAGAGATTATCTACAACAGACATGAAACTCTAAATTAGAAGGCTATACTAACATTTATAATATGCGATCACATATCAATAAAAGATAAACATTAGGCTAGTGCATTTTACTACGATGAATTTGAGTTTAGAGATATTGCTTAATGAATTTGTGAGCTTTATAATTAAAAAATTATCCTAGAAGATTTGAAAGGTAATTAGGAAGGATATATAAGGATATACTTTCATGAAAAGTCTATTATTAGCATTGCACAAGCTCCGACACAACTCACTGAACCAAACATATGGAGGACAATAAACAACAACAACAACAACAATAACATCAAGCCTTTATCCCACCATATGGGGCCTTTATCCCACCATGTGGAGTCGGCTACATGAATCCTTTTTCTCCATTGTGTTCTATTAAAAGTCAAATTCTCACTTTCACTCCTCGCGTTTCAACATGCAATCAACTCACTGGTATATTCACCAAAACTTTTCAATCTTATATTAAAAAACATCTTGGACAAACTAGAAATAAAATACCTCTACCAAACAATTTGGGTGAAACGTTGATGATTTAAATGCAAATTCCAAAGGATGGCCAAAAGATAGTTGGAAGGATCGGGCAAGCCAACACAGTAAGCATGTACAACATAAATGAAAGGTTGCATCCCATGGATTGCAGCAAAGTTGGCGGTTGTTGACAATAGAAAGGGAATGAAGCATTTCACGAATTGCAGCAAGTTTGCAAAGTAAAAAATGGAAGGCTGCATCACGGCCTGCAACAAGATTAGTGGGCATAGGCAACAAAGAAAAATAAAAATTCTTTCAATTTTTTTATAATTCTAACCCTTCCAAGAATTATATAGGTTTCTAATATAATTAAAACAGCTTCATATATATACCCCTTGTATGAATGATAAATGAATTAAGCTTTTCAGCCATTCCTTTATTTTTACATTAATGATTCCCCTTTCTTATTTCTTGGAAAGGCATTGTCCATCCTTCACAAATTATCACAAGTATTTTACATGTCCCATAAATTGATCTGAACTTAGTTGTTATTCATTATTTCACTAGAACATATGTTTTTAATGATCCCCTCAGAAAGATGATTGGTGGAAGGGTTGAAACTGGTACTAAGGACCACTGAACCTTTTGCCATTTCCACCACTAGTAATATATTTTAATGACATTGTCAATTTGGGGCGTACTCTGAATAAACTTCGAGATTATGTCTCCTAATCACCATTATGTGTCATTTCTCCTCATGATTTTTAGTGTATATTTTATATTATTCTAACACTTAAAAAATGATATATATCATATGAGACCCTTGCTCAATACTTATAAGCTTTGATCAATATTATTTTTCATAAGATTACTCCTTTCTTTTATCTCCTCTTCCACACCACCACATGTTTCTATTCATCCATAAAATTTTATATATGCCGCTACCCCTCTAAAGGTTTATACATGTTGACCGCGATTACCTTCAATAGAAATATCTCCATCCATACAGTTATTTTCTATTGAACATCCTCTTATTAAAGAGATCTCTTTAAAATACATTTGTCAATGTCTTTGTAAAAAAGGCAAAAGCCATAAATTGCTCATCTCATTCACTCTTATATTTTATTTTATTAGTTATCTACTTATTATCTCCTTCCTAAATATATTTTTCTTAGCCATATAGACATTTTAGGAAGTGAAAGAAAATCTTCAAACGAAATAGTATACACAAACATTAAGATGAATACTCTACTCAATCACCATAATGTAATTTGATTGCTCCACCTTCTGGACCAATTGACAGTCCTTAGGTGTTCATAGTAATTTCATCCTAATTACTTGATCGATCAGTGCATTGGTTGCCAAAAGGTTCATACTGATCTATGAGATAGACTATTTTGGCAGTTCCTCCTCAAATGATAAGCTTAATTTCACCAAGATTATTGTATATGTGGTTAACAATGAACGTTGTTCTTTGTTACAAAGGAATGTGAGTATTGTCGTCCTTTACTATGGCCTTAATCAGGTAATTTATATGAAGTAATAAAATGGATACTTTGCTAAGGGGAAAAATGACATATATTCGCTAAATAATCTCAGAATATTGTGCTTAGTTTGAAAAATTATGGAAATTTTATGTTAAAGATTGACTCTTTTAAGGGAGTTTGGTCATCCAGTTATTCAGTATTTGGTTATATACAGTGAAAATCATATGTCCATATGCATTGCCAATAACCTTGAGTTATGTGAATCAAATCAAACATATTTAGGTTGATTATCAATTAATTAAAATGTTGTATTTTCTAAGAAATTTATCATCTCACATATCCAGTTTTAAAAAAATAGCTGATAGTACTACAAAAGCTCTGGTCCTTTACCTTTCTCTTGATTATGCTATAATATATATATATATATATATATAATATAGCATACGGGGGAGCTTTAGCATAAAAAAGCCAACGTAGAAAAGCATTCTATTTTAGGTGACTTGTGTATGTTTTTAGGTTATATCTTAGAATATTATACACATTCCTTTATTATAAATAAAGAGGTGCTCTAGTGCATAATATACAAAAGAAATTGATTTCCTCTCTAACAAGAAAGATCTTGGATCAAGAAACTTGCGTCTAAAAGTTGAGTATGGTGTTAAATCTGCACAATAAAATGAAAAATAATGATAGCACTTATACACATTTATGAATTACGCCCGTTGCTTGAACTGCTTAGCAAAGAAATAGAAGTGATTAGTGCCAATGATCCGTTTATGCATCCTAGGTACTTAAACATGGCTAGTGATCTGACTTATGAATCATCCATAGCTACTGACTTTCGAAAGGGTGGCCAACAATTAAGTAAACCACACCTTGAAATAAATTTTACATTTTCAGACAAAAACATTAAGAATAATGTGTGTCAATTACCACAAAAGATTTAATTGGATTCCTTTCTTAACAATATGTTTTTCTATTAATCTAAAATAATAGAAAATCATTACAAAAAAATGATAGATGCTAGACAAAATGGAAACTAAACTGCCAAACTTATGGTAACCATAAAGGTCAGGGAAATTTGTTAACATAGTGTGAGGAAATGAGAAATAGTGCCTGGATGATCAAAGTTGTATTCATGAACAAGAGCCACTTCATCGTCTGTCAAGTCATAATAGAAAGATTCCTGCATTAACAGAACTTAGAGATCAGTGAAAAATAAATATAACCATCATTAGATAGATAATGTAAAATAAAACATTATGTTGAAAACTTAACAAAGATAGTGCATACACAACTACTTAATACCTTCTTGCAATATCCCAATTGCAAGGAGTGAGTGGATACATTACTGAACAGATATTGGAATTATATAGGACACTAGCTGATATTATTCCAGGATTTAGATTTCCAGCATAGCAATAAAGTATCTGATCTAACTAAATAGTCCAACTATCTCAAAAGATAACTATCTATGTGATGCCATTTGCTGTATGTCGTCAAATAGTTGATGGTTAGACTGATGAGAACTTTACATATTTGCACTTCCAAATTATCATGAATTAGAAGTTTACTCTATTTCTGATTTTCAAGAAGGTTGGACTTTCAGTTGTCATGCTATTTCAATATCCATAGTGCTATGTAAAACCAAATTATTACGACATTAAAATTTTCTACCGCCCATATTTTCACTCAAATTATATCTTTTGCACTTGAGAAATTAGCATAAACTGCTTAAGCATTCTACAGATGCTTGGAGGATTCATAATGTACAGCTTGAAGAAACCTTGTATTCTATGCTTTTCTTTCTCTGTAGTTTCATTCAATTATCTATAGACACTGCAATTCCATCACCAACATTGCATCAACTTGGTAGCTAAGAAAAAATTTACATTTGTTTTTCACCTACTTTCAACAACTTTTTTTTATTATTTTTGCACTTATTTCTGCCCACTTTCTACTCATGCATTTCATCTCTGTATCAGTCGCTAAATTTTCATCTCGTGAAAGGAAAAAAATTAACCCCATTTTTTCCATGCATATCACACATATTCTAGATCTACCACTCCATTTCTATATTTTCTCTCACTTTCACCTAATTAACTAAACCAGGATTTACATGCATACCACTAAAGTATGCTCAATTTCCGTATTTAGTGCCTAGCTACACTTATTTAAACCGGCATAGCTTCTTAGTCCCGCAAAAATAGCAATGTCTGAGGGTATTACCATGGTTAATTATGATTTGTTCTAAACCAAAAATCAATATACTCTCTCAACCGAAAACTTTTTCCTCTCATTCATACAATTCTCTTTCATGATGAGCCCTGATAGAAGGATGAGGAGACTTTATGGTGGTTCTTGCCATAGAATCTATACGAGAAAAATATCAAAATGATCCCTCAACTCTTTGTGAGGGACCAAAATAGTCTCTAACTCTTTTGAGGGACAATTTTGATCCCTTAACTCTTTAAAATAAGATATTTTTTGTCCTAACATCTAATGTTGGAGTTAATGGTGTTAAATGTAATATCATTTTGGTCATTTTTTAATTACACATTAATTAAAGGTAATTTTTAAGTAATTTTAATTTTTAAAAAAAAAATTATTAAATATTTTCTTAATAAAAAAATTAATATTAATATTAATTTTAGTTTTAAAAATTTTAGTCATATTTTATAAAATATGATATTTATTGATTAAGAGAAATCAAATGCAAATAGATGTTACTTTCAACTTAGTCACACATATTTTTACCAATCATATTTTATAAAATATGACTAAAACTTTTTAAATTAAAACTATAATTATTATTAATTTTTTATTAAAGAAACGTTTAATAATTTTTATAGAAAATTTATATTTATTTGAAAATTATATTTAATAATGTTTAATTAAAAAAATAACTAAAATACCTTACATTTAACATCATCAACTCCAACATTGGATGTTCGGACCAAAAAGGTCCCATTTTAAAGAGTTAAGAGAAAAAATTGATCTTTCAAAAGAGTTGGAGGACGATTTTGGATCCTCACAAAGAGTTGAGTCATTTTGGTTATTTTCTCGAATCTATAATATACATGACATAGAGGGAAGAGAGAATCACTCAGAGTAGAGAGTGTCAATGCTCTTATATTTGAAATAAATCATCATTACAAGAATTGATGATGCTACGTCATTAAATAGAATAGAATTATAACTGCCTTATGTCATAACATCTAGCCTATAATTTTGCGCCTTCTACGCCAACTTTCTACCATCTCTCCACTCATGCATTTCATTTACATTTCAGTTCCTACCATTTCCATCCCATGAAGGGAAAAATTGAAGGACCTTATATTTTCTAGGCATATTTCATCTATTCTGTCTCATTCCCCACATTTTCTCTGATTTTCATCTCATTTGCTAAATGGGATTTACACGTGTACTGCTAACTTATGCTCTATTTACATATTCAATGCCTAGATTCACCAATTTACACCCACACAATCATATTCTCCTTAATATTGCAAATATAGTAGTGTTTGAGGGCATTACCATAGTTAATCGTAGTTTGTTCTAATCCAAATACTCAATACCCTCTTAGATGAAAACTTCAATTCTCATTAATACTTTTCTCTTTCACAATAAATCCTAGAAAAAAGGATGAGACTTTATGGTGAATCTTGTCGAAGAATTTACAACATAAATGACTAGTAAGAAGAGTGCATCGCTCAAAGCATGGCTTATGGTTAGATTAGAGCATGTCAATGTTGTTACATTTGAGATAAGTTCGTCATTAGAGGAACTGATGAAGTTATTGAATAGTTAAAAAACTTAATTGGTCGTCAAAACATCATGCCGACAATTTAAAATGCAGGGTAACATCATAAGCACAAAAGTAAAATGCCAAAGACACAAAAACTACACATCTAAATGAAAAAAAAAAAAACTAAAATTAAAGTCATCTTTCCATTTGATCATCTTACACAACAAATGCTTTTTTATGATTGTAGATTTGATATTTGAATCATTGAGGAATAAGCTTAAACTTCTTTAAAGATTCCAGCATATGCTTAGAGTATTCAACATCAACAGCTAGAGAAAACTATGCAATGTTAAGTCATTAGAAAGCAAACAGAAAGCAAGGTCATAAGTATAAGCTCTCTTGTGGCTAGTCAATGTTTCTCAAGGCATTTTGTCAGGAATATTAAACTTGATGATGCCTCTGGTACAGCCTGTCCAGTCCAGTGTAAGAACCACTTCAAAAATGCATAACAGATGCTATTTTACCATTATGATCCACGAAACAGCTTTAGCAGCAATCAAATTAAATAGCAAAGTAGAATTCAAAATACTTGGTTGACAAGAGCAACTCTTTGGTCATGAAGTTGATCAATAATCATATTACAGACTGTTGTTTTTCCTGAAGATGCACCACCAGCAACGCCTGCATATATTGGAAGGATTATCTTGCTTTCTGAGATGCGATTCAAAACAATTAAATTATAACTTTCAGAAAGATATACGAGAAAATAATCCACAGGGATCCTCATAGCACAAATAACAGCAACCTTGTAGCAAAAACCCATACTAATTTACACCAACTTGCTTAAACTGTTGACTAGCAAAGAATTCCCATTGAAGAATAACAAAACACATGCTTCCGAGAAAAAACAAATTAAAGATACTTCTTGCAAGAAAATTTTTCTTGCATGGTTTATTGGAAACTTCTTTTTTCTTTTGCATCGTCGCCTATTGGAAGACATAGGAAAGCAAGGCAGGTAGAGTGATTAGGATTTCCTAATTAAGGCATGGAGAAACAGGTTCAAATTACATAAATAGCCTCTTTGCAATGCAGAGATTAGGGTTTTGATAGGAAAACTTGTAGATCTCAAGTATTTCCAATCAATCTTCGGAAAACATTGAAAATTCTCCACACAAAACCACGAAACACTAGATAATTTGTATTAATTGATGAAAGGGAAACGGAAAATACCAAGATACAATTGATCCTCTATTCGAGAGGAGGATCTTTCTCTCCCAAATCTCAAGACGCCAATAAAACCCAAAGAAACTAAAAGATCTCAAATTTTAGCCAAATTCAAGATTCCCTAACCCTAGGAAAACCAACTATTTAATGCATACAATTCAAAAGGAAATCTCTAAATAGTCCCTACGTTCAAAGTTTTCTCCTGAATCCCTAAAAAATCCTTCCAAAACAACTCCCTAACCCTTGCGGCTTGCATTCAACGCATACAGGAAGCGGACATTTTCGCCTCTGTTCGCGTACCCTTCGGACCGTCTTGGACTGGTCCGGTTTAACAATACTCCCTTCCCAAAGATCCATCTTGTCCACAAGGCAGAAAGACGACGCCCTCCTCTATTCCTTCTTCATCACAAACGATAAGAACCTGAACGGTTCGGTCCTAACACGTGTGCCCCAGCGTATACCTCTCGTCAAATCTGAAACAGAGCCTTTCGCCCTTTTCTCTTATAATTTTGTTTATGTGAGCTTTCTTGAAGTTTCCCCAGGTCTTACTCCTACATTCTTCTCCTTCGAAGTTTCCCGAAAAGTACCCGGTGTCAGCTCCTTAGGTGCAAGAAAGATGATGGTCCTCTTGTTCGGATCTCCTGAGCTACTGCCACCCATCTCTCTCTCTCTAGGTGCCTCTAATTCTCCACTAATTGAACTAGCTCCATAGCCTCTCCCAAGTCACAAGGCCTCATTATTCTAACCACTACTCGGATCTCTAGTATCAATCCCTTCATGAAATTTACCTCTAACATTGTCACAGGAAGGCGGTTTGATAAGCTAGCAAGGTACTCAAATCTCTCTTGGTACTCCATCTCTGAACCATCTTGTGTCAAGGCGAAGAGCTGCTCGTAGATATCTCCTCCCCTGCCAGTTTGAAAACATTCCATCAAACAATCCTTGAACTCTCTCCAACTTCGTATGGGTTGTCGCATGTATCTCCACTAGTACCAAGACAAAGCCTTACCTTCCAAACATAGGCCCGATGCCATCAGTCTGTCCTCCTTTGTCATCAACCCAAAGATGGGCATCTTCAGCTTTCTCACCTTCGGTCATCCCTGTTTCCCCTAAATCCTCTATAGCCTCTCATTCCTTAAAAAGGAGGTGCCCCCAATTATCACGCTCTTCCCTTCGACGCTCATACTTAGGTCCTTCCTCAAAATCCCCTCTTCTTCTTTCAAAATCAACACCCATGCGATCGAAATCATCCCCTCACCTTACAAATTCAACACCCCTTCTTGCGTAGCCAATGCTCATCTACTCACTAGAAAGTGGTTCGAGAGGAGGCATTCCGTCTTCTCCCTCCAAAATCTCCACTTCTGGATTTTTCCTTCCCCTAAACATGTTAGGGTTCCCACCTCTTTCATGGTCGCTGGTAGTTTCCTTTGCTTCCGATATCACCGGTTTGAGTTTGGCTTCAAGCAATTTCTTCAACATGTCTTCCACTATGGCAAATTTTTCCTCCATCCTTTCATTGACAGATGCGATCTGATTTTGAAAATCAGCCATCTTCTCCTCAAAACCTGCTTTGAGTTGCCCAAGTTCTCCCTCCAAAACTTCCACTTTCCTTTCGTCCATTGGTTCCCCTTAGATCGACGTGCTCTGATACCAATTTGATAAGGAACACTGGTAGATCTCAAGTATTTCCTATCAATCTTCAGAAAACAACGAGAATTCTCTACAAAAATCCACACAAAACCATAAAATAGTAGATAATTTGTAATATTTGATGAAAGGGAAACAAAAAATATCAAGAATCCTCTAGACGCCACTAGAGCCCAAAGAAACTAAGAGATCTCAAATTTCAACCAAATTCAAGATGCCCTAACCCTAGGAAAACCAACTATTTAATGAATACAATTCAAAAGGAAATTTCTAAATAGTTTCTTACATTTAAATTTCCCTCCCAAACCCCTAAAAAATTCTTCCAAAATAGCTCCCTAACCCTTGCAGCTTGCGTTCGGTGCATACAAGAGGTGGACATTTCCGCCTCTATTCGCGTAAGCTGGTCCCTTCGGACCGGTTGGACCGATCCAATGGACTGGTCTAACGGCTTTGTACATTAACCCCTCCATGATTTGGGAATGCAATGATGATACCTCTTAATCTATGAATGAGGATGTGGAAAGTCTAATGGAACCGGTATGATATTTAAATTAGGATTTATGTGGAGTTCTTAGGATGCAATAATTTTATGGATTAAATGAAAGAGGAAGAAAGAGGGATTAACACTGATTAGTTGTCTTCATTGAGACAGGTTCTAATCACAAAAATAGCATATCTATAATGCAGGGATGAGACTATGTACATCAACCCCTCCATGATCCGCTTCTCTACTTCATTGTTAATGGGCTAGAATTGAGATTTTAACAATCTTTTGAAATTCGACCATGTAAAAATTAACCAATCATAATTTCTAAATTGAAAATTCCATGGCACTAAAGGAAATGAGTAAAAATCATAATCGGCAAATATTATTTTCTTTCTATTAGAATGACCGTACACCATGAAATACATTTCAAGAAGCTCAAACAAGTTATTAATGATCTCAATATTGATGGTGACATTGAAGGCAACTCCAATTTTGCCTAAGCCTTGAAAGGTTAACAAGGGTCGTTATGATGAAGTTGCCAACTTAACAACAAGATCTACAAGGCAACCATCATAATAGCTATTTAGGTGGACATCTACTTGGAAAAAAAGCATAATACAACGCCAGATACATCAATGGAGCTCGATACCTTCGCATAATGCGCCATAGATACAATGTGAAATCGAAAATTTTTTTCCAAATTTGTGAAACCAGACTCTTCAATTCGTGCTAACTACATTTCTATTTTTTAAAAAAAACGGGAAACAGGTTTGTATCAGCAGACATGGCTACTGATTTAGACTACAATTATCAAAAAGTCTTGAGGAAAATATGGAGAAAAAAAATATTGCATGCACCTTAGCCATTGTCCAAGTTATCATAACTAGTCCATACACATGAAATAATCACTATCCAAGTTCTATAATTATGCCATTAGAAGTAGTGAATTATTGTCAACCTTCTGTCGAAGTCTGAGGGGCCTTAACAACCAGATTTAATTAAAAGTTACAGAGAGTCCTTAGAACAAGAAGAATTTTAACTGTTCAATGCCTAATCTAAGTCAAGCTGCAACAGATCAGGACATGTTAAGATTCCGAAGCCAAAAGAATCATCTATAATAAGCAGAAAGTAAGGAAGGCATAACCACCAGGCAATCAAGCCATAAGAAATCCTTGCCTCAGAAATAAGCAAATGAAATTTCTTTTGTAGTTTCTTCTGGGAATTAAATCTGGGATAGCTGGAGGGTCGAGCCTACTTCAAAACAACAAGCATTTGTTAACAATGATTTGAAGCATACAAAAGCCCCAAAATCTTGTCTGGCCAGGATCGCAGTATTGTCTAAATAAACACTTATAAACTTTTTAAGATCACATTATGCTTATAAAATATAAAATCTAATACCAGATTATTAGTGAAATTTAAAAGGGAAAACAAGAAAAAGGTTTGACAAATAAGGAAAGTGCACACATATTTCAGTTTTGAAGACATTATTAAAGGCATAAAGTATCAAGTTCCCTAACATGTTCTGCAGGATTTTGTAGATGTTGTGCCTTTGCTTATATGGCTACACACGTCCTATATAAAAAGGAAAAGATTTATATAGATGCTAGTGTGGCCCAGTGGCCCACGTGAATCATAAAAATCCATTTTAAGTGTCGTTTTTTTAAGAGTATAGCTTTTTTACTTAGCAAGCCCATATCTAATTGCTTTCTTCATCTATGATTAAGTACTATGGAATTTAATTATCTTTGTAAATCTCTTTACAAATCTGATTTTTAGCAATCTGCCATGCCCAATTTAACATTGTCATTATCATGTCCCAAGTCTTGGATGAAAAAAGTGGAAAACTTGTCGAATAATCATGACATTAATCCTTTAATACATTGTGTAAATAAACATGTTGAAGAAAGAGTTCGAAGAATTCATACAATAGCTAGCATAAAACTTGTTGAATAATCGTAAAACTTGTGCTTATGCTCATCAAGTAGGTTTGGATTTATTTTCAAAATTGAAATTTTGGAATGGCTTAGAAGAATTCATATAATAGATACCTTTTGAAGAAAAAGTTTTTATTGGCGGAGATTTAAAAAAACATGTTGGTAGAGAGATAGAGGATTTTAAAAGCATTCATGGTGGTTTTGAGTTTGGAGCGACTAATGAATATGTGATTTTTCTCTAACTTATAATTTTGTTATTGCTAATATCTTATTTAGGAAAAGAGATGAGCATCTCATCACTTATAAAAATAAATATAAAAACTCATATTAATTATTTTTTGTAAGAAAAATAAATTGTTTAGATTGCATAGATTATAAGTTAATCCGAGTGAAAGTCTATGTACCCAACACTGCTTATTAGTGTTGGACTTTAAGATGAAGGGGCGGAGTATGAAAAATATAGTATATAGTTATTCTAGGATTAGATGGTGGCATTTAAAATTCACAATATTAAGATTTTGTCAGTGCATGAGCAAGCTAATGTTATGGGGGAAAAAATAGCTTGTAATATTAAAAATATTACAAATGATGTGCTTGAAGTATTAAAAGAAAAGTTTTTAATAGTAAAAATAATTGGTGGTGTAAAACCCGAAAAATGCCAATTTTAGATCTCGCCCGCTTTTCGATGAGCCGCGACAAGATTTAAGTGAATTTTTCAAAGTCGTCGGAATTTGACGAAAATAATTATAAAATTCTACGCAAAATTCTAAGAAACTTGGTATATATAACTTATATTTAATTTTGTTTATTTTGAGAGATAAAAATATTAGAAGTTTGAGTATAGCTAAACTACCCCTATTAATATTAAAGCGAATGTGAAGCATTTGAGGGCAATTTGGTCTTTGGACTTATCCCTAACCGTCCAAGCCTCTTAAGGGATCGAAGGGATTCGGTCCCTTCTCATTCCCGCAAGACCGAACGAAGAGGAAGGGAGACGGACGGAAGGAGGGCGGCGGGAGCAAGTCGACGGCAACTGCTAGGGCGGTTTCCGGCGGCCGTTATTGAGGGAAATTGTAGGGGAAAGCCTAAGGAGCACTAAGGTATGTTTCTAAACCTAGAAATCTCTATCTTTCCCTTGGATTTTTGAGATGAAGAATTTAGGGTTTTGTGGAATCATTGAATTTTCTTTAAGAAATTAAGAGGGAAGGTCTAGGAAACAATTTCATACATGAGAATGTGCTTTTCTCCAATGATTTTTAGGATTTCTAAAATTAGGGTTTTTCCCATATGTTGATTTTTATGAAATCTTTTAACAAAGTTTATTCCTAAGAGTTGTAGGATTATTCTAATGGTGAAATTTTGAGATTTTTCTCAAAATATTATTTTCCTAATTTCTAATTAATTTAAATCCGAAAATAGAAATCAAATTAAATTAAATTAGGATTAGGATAAAGGGTTAATTTGGCTAAATTATGTAATTGTACAAAATTATGAATTTTTAGAATATATATTTTGCTTTATGTGATCATTTGGAGAGAGGGAGAGGGAGAGAAACTTTAGAAGTTTTATAGGAGTAGTTTCATTAAATTTCAGATGATTAACTTTAGCTATTGAATATTAAAATATTTTCTTATAGGTGTTATTTGTGGTATTCCCAAAGGAAGGAGGACTAGCATAGAGAATCATTTCCTAATTTATGTAAGTATACATGGTTCTTTATATACAGTAATGATTTTTGTTTCTCTCAAGTTATATGTTCTGAAAGACCAATCATGTTTATAAAATCTTTACTCTTGTCCAATGGTTGATCATGCAAAATATTATGTTATATTTTATAGCATTATATGATAAATTTCATATGTTATAGAAATGAAATGAAATGAGATGATATGAATAGGATATGATTGTTATATTGAATGTTTGTATGTGCATGTTGAATTGATGGAGCTCACCTCCTTATGGTACTAGCTGGGGATGTTGTACTCGTGTAGGTTAAAATGGTAAAGGATATGTAAAAGGAAATGATAAAGGAGTACTTTTATGGTACTAGACGGTGACACATGTGACGATTGTAATATATACGAAATGAGAAAGTTAAAAATATTGATATGAATATGAAATAAAAATGAAAGATATGGTTTTATGATATGATATATTTAATGACATGTTTGTAAAAATCAATCTATGTTATGTTCAAATGAAATGTGGCAGCTAGCATATTGTTCATTTTGCCTTGATTACTGTAGTTTAAATCGTGTTTTTACTTACTAAGCATCAACTTACTGTTAGTTGTTAACATTTTTTTCAGATAAATTTAAATTAATCAAAATGAGTAGAAGGGTGAAAATGTTTATAGTAGAAGAGGCGCTCCAGAAGAAAGTTAATTATATGAATCTGTTTGGTGTTATGTTTGTGTTTTAAATTTTATTGTTTTAGTGGTTCTTTCAAATATTAATGTGATAGTTTTAAAATTATATAGTTTAGTCTACCGTCCGACATTCGTTCCCATCTCGCTTATGCGATGTGGGCTCCGAAAATTCGGCCCTGGCCTCTGCCTGCTGCTTTTCTTTTTATTCGACGAGGGAGTTTTAACTGAATAAGTTTCGGGGTAAATTTTGGAAGGCAGATGGGTTTGTAGATAAGAAACTACCCAGAGATTTTGCCCTCATTTTGCGAGGACTTTATGATCTGAGTTCTGATTTCCTAAATGCGCAAGCCCCTATAGTTAATTACCCCTCCTGATCACGAGAGAGAACTTTCGATTAAGGCTAGTCATCGATCAGATACGTATAGAATATGTATTATCTGGCATATAGTAGCAACATGGATTTGGATTTGGATGTTGAAGATTTAGATTGGGATACTTGATGGTTTTGGAAGGTTTGATATTTAAAGTAGAAATTTCACCATCTAGCACTTAATGCGGATGGTGGGGGAATGGATGATGGGCCCGATCAAGATCCCATGGTTCCGTCGTCCCGGGCCATCGTGGTCTCTGGTCTACTTAGTCAGAGGAGGTAGTCGACCCAACCTGATAGAAGGATCCTTGTCGGCAGTCATGGTTTGCTTCGTCCAAGGGGACCTTGTAGACCGGGATTGAATGTTTGTCTAAGGGGACAAATTTGAATTCACCTTAACTAAAAGAGAGTTTTGCGCCCTACGATTATATCCTATTGATTCATATCTCAAGGATTTACCGCCACTAAGGAGCGTATTGGCTCTAGCCATAACCGCTATCTGTGGTGCCATTTGGCGGCAAAACCACTCGGTTCAGAGGGCCCCGGGTCATAACCGTTTACCTGCAGTACCATTTGGCGGTGAAACTGCCAGTTAGAGGACACGTATCACGTCCTTACTGGCAAGAGATTGTTTGAGAATAGATCCTAGTGATATTTTTGACTAGGCATTTGGCTCTTTGTGGGCTAGAGTTTATTTGAATTTGTCCACTCCGGCAGACTATTGCGGAGAGTGGATAGATTTTGCTTTAAGTGCGTTGATGGATTTATTTCATTTTAAATATTTTTTGAATTTTGGAATTTTGAGATTTTTGGAATTTTCTGGGATTTTGTGGGTTTTGGATTTTGAATGGATATTTGGGTGGAATTTTGAGAAATATTTGTGAACTTTAGACATTTGGGAGACATTTGAAAATATTTGGAAACCCCTCCGGTTGAGATCTGCATCAACACGGCCATCATCGAGGTGTTTGAGGTCATTTCTCTTTTATTGATTGAATCTTGTCGACTCTATCGAATTATCGATAGAGGATCGGATTTCGTATGTTTATGCCCTTATTAGTGAATTCGTATTGTTATAAACCTTTGAAGGCCTAGTACGAATGTATTAAAACAAATATACCGATCACCATCACTGTATACTTGTTTGATAGTTCGAACCTTGTCGACTTCTATTGACCCGTATAGAAGGATCAGGTTCAAACTTGAATTCACTTATCGACCCGCGCAGCATCCCTACACGTCACGTGTGTACCAATAACACGTTCGTCGGGGCCCATGCAAGTGTTTGGGGGTATTTTATAATTGAACCCTGTCCACTCCTTTTATCTGCTTAGGAGAATCGGGTTCAAATTTAATAACCCGCGCAGCATCCCTAGACGTCACGTGTGTACCAATAACATGCTCGCCGGGGCCCATGCGGGTTATTGATTGCTTTTACCCATTTTGGTGTACCTATGTGTATACAAGCTACGGTGCACGTGCGGGGGTATTTTTGGAATATTTGTATATGCCTTCTGTCCGCTTGCATAAATGTTGCGGATTCGGTGGCATATCATAGCAGCTTCTGAATTGAGTTGTTTGCTACTTTGTACATGTAGACTGTCGTGCACTATTTGTTGATTTCTGTAGGTAGATCATAGTGCACTAACTAATCTCCTGCTTTGGATTGCAGAAACTTTCACTTGTCATATTCTTCATACATTTTTTTTGTGGTCTTTGGTCTTTTGAGTGCATCCGCTACTGCTGCATGCCTGCATGTAGGTAGGTAGATGTCTTCCTTTACAGACTGAAATTGACTTCAGGATACTGCATTTATTGAAGTCTTTCTACATCTACCCAACCATAAATGGCATGTTATACATACATCCGTATTCGTAGACAGATTATATGTATTGCAGATCTTTTGATGTTATAGAAGGACATTTGCATTTATCACATTTCTTCTAGATTTTGTACATGAAGGATCTTCTACAACGACTTGAAGGAGTTTCCATTTGTTGTACTTATTCGTCCATATTTGTAGGCGGGGTAATGAGTGTATAACAAACTTCCTACAGTAATTCATAGGTACTTGCATTTATTGAATTACACATGCCTTTGCTTGCATGATCAACATAAATTTGCACACCAACTATCATCACTGGTAGGAAATTTAATTGTCAGGGATTTTGTATAATTTGTTTGCAACCAAACTATACCTTCCTTCTGATTTTCTTTGCTTGTTGAATTCAACGTATCTGTTTGTAATAGATTCATAGTTCTCATTTACATTTGAACTGCAAGGTATTACTACCTCCACTTTTGTTAGTCGTAATCTCTTGTAGGTGGTAGAAGCATTCGTTCTTCCCTTTGTTATAGTGGATTGTATGAATACCCCAACACTTGTTGCATGCTTCTTGTAGATATGTGGATGACAATCTCAACATACCTTTTTGCATCAATTGTTTGACATTGTGTTTCAACACAAGTTTCCTATTCATATGAATGGATGATGTCTTATATATCAATTGATTCATGAATCTCACATAATCAATTATGAAAGAAATGTCTCACATATGAATTACAATATTCATTAAAGTAGCCTTGTGTATCTATTTGTAATTTAGATTACACATTCTTATTAACCAAAGATGGCATTTGAGTCCATATCCAAGTTCAAGCTTCTTTATACTCGTTTGAACTTGAGCCCACAAGTCTTCTATTTATCCCAATGGTGAGCTCATGTTCAAGCTCATTTAGCCCTTCATGGTTTGATTTGAGTTCAGGTTCTTTATTGTTTATGTTAAGTTAGAATGAATTTCAAGGTGAGTTTAGGCTCATTCATCATTTTGAGTTTGAAATACAAGTTTAAGTCCAAAACATGTTCAAATAAAGTACAGGCTCAATATGAGCCTCTTCTGTTCGTTGAGTCCCCTGCTGTTTTGCAAAGTTTAAGTCCAAACTCATGTTCACTATGCTTGATTCAAACCAAGTCCAAGTTATTCATTTGATTCAAATCTTAAATTATGGTTCATTTAAGTTCCAATTTAGGTTTAAGTTAAGTTCAATGTGATTTAGTCCAAGTTCTTGTCCTCTGCACCAAGTTCGTTTGAGTTCAATCAAGTCCAGGTCCCAAATTGTTCCAAGTCACTGTCTGTATTTTAGACAAAAATTCAGCAGCCTCCCGGCGTCTCCCTCGTTTAGGGGAAAAACCAAGAGGCTGCCTACCCGCCACGTTAATAAAGACATGCACGGTTGGTGTTTGTGAGACACCGCGGCGGTTGTGTTTTTGTCTTTCGCCTACCACCCCAATAAAGGCGTGCATGGGGTTTTTTTTTAATATTTTTATGAAAAGAGACAATTTTGCTTTCCCCCCGCTCGGGGGTACTTATAACTGACCCCGCTTCGCCGTGCGTGCCGCACCGGGGTCCCATCCCACCATGCGCAATAAAGGCGTGCATGGGGCGGTTCTCCAGTTTGCCACGAACATTGAAGTAGGGTTTTGAGTTTTATAAAATTTCATACCTTCGCAGGGTTGTCGTGGTTGACACGTGGATCGAGGGGTCACTCGCCTACCTCGTCGTAGGTGTCGCACCGGGGTCTCATCCCACCACGCGCACTAAAGGCGTGCTTGGGGCGGTCTACCGGTCCGACACGAACGCCGAGGAAGGAGAGGGAAGGGAGCACTTTTTTTATAATTAATTATAATTTAATTATAATTAATGGAATTAATTATAATTAAAAATAATTAAATATAATTGTAATGATTAATCATTTTTAATTATAAATAATAATAATTAGTTTTAAATTAAAATAGCTAATTATAATTAATTTTAATAATTATAGCTAATTATTAATAATAATAATTAACCATAATTATTAATTAATTATAATCCATTTTAATTAAGACTGATTATTATTAAAAGTAATTAAATATAATTAAAATATTTAATTATAACAATTATAATTAATTATAATTAACTATTATTAACAATAATTAATTATAATTAAGCAATAAGCAGCAATAACAATAATAATAAATAACAAATCCCACTTCTCTATTTTGGCTTGCGGGATCAGACAACAGAGAAGGAGATCGACGGGTTCTCGAGATTTAGCCGAAGAAGCTCGTGAAAGGGATCGGGTTACCTTCACAACGAGCGAATCCCGTTGCTGCTTCTGATTTAAAATGTCGTAACTTCTGATTCAACAGGAAGGGAAAGTTGTAGAAAGAGAGGGGTCGGGTAGAGCAGAGTGGAGGCAGGCTCGGCCTGGACAAGGATGGACTCGGAGGAGGCAGAGGAGTTCGATGGGGAGATCGGCTTGGGGAGGATGAGGTAGGCAAAGCTCTCTCTCTCTCTCTGGATCGATAGCTGGATGACGAAGAGGGGGTCGGAGATGGGTCGGAGGAGAAACGACGGGAGCTCAATCGGGTGCTGTGCGGGATCAGACAGAGAATCGAGGAGCTTTGGCTGTGGCTTGGAGTCGAGAGAGGAAGGGCCTTGCGTGGATCTGGTCGGGTGTTCAGCAAGAACCGGAAGCCTCATCTCATTCGGCTTTTAAAGACAAGAGGAACGCCCAGCTGGAACGGGATTTGGGCAGGAAACACGGAGAAGCGACGCAACGGCGCCGAGCTATAGGATTCCTTGCGGGAATTCGGGAATCCTTCGACAGTCCGAGGTTTTGCGGGATATCCGGAATTTGGGTAGCAGTTCGATGGATACGAGGTAAGTAAATCTTCTCTCATATTTTATTTTTCTGATTTTGTTATTTATCTAGAGGTTAACATGTGAGCTCACCGGACTAGGTCGTGATAGGTGGTATAATCAAAATATGCAATAAAAGATCAAAAATAAGAATCTTTGTTATTTAAATTAGTTTATATATAAAAATTCTAATAATTGAGAAAGATATAAAATTGCCCATAAGGAGTCTAAAAAAACATTCTGTGAAGTAAAAACTAGCTTTTAATGATTTATATAATAATTTAGATACTAAGAGGGCGAAAGATATATGTATAAGCTAGTCAAACAAAGAGATAGGAGTAGTAAGAATTTAGTTCAAGTGAAGTGCATTAAGGATGAAGATCAAAAAATACTTTTTTCAGAAGGGGATATTCAACAAAAGTGGATGAGATATTTTACTAAGTTTTTCAATGAAGTTTGTGAAAATATGATTCACTTTAGTGACCTTAACACTCTAAATGAAAATAATTATTTTTATTTTTATCAGCGTGTTACTAAAAATGAAGTTAGAGAGGCTTTAAAGAAAATGAAGTGTGAAAAAACTATTAGACCTAATGATATTCCAATAGAAGTGGAAATGCTTAGGAGATGAAAGAATTTCTTGGCTTACTAAACTTTTTAATATCATTTTGAAGACTAAAAATGATGCCAGATGTGTGGGGAATGAGTGTGTTGATTCAAATCTTTAAGAATAAAGGTGATGCACAAGATTGTGCAAATTATAGAGAAATTAA
The DNA here is from genome assembly GCA_016618105.1 of Dendrobium huoshanense. Lineage (NCBI taxonomy): Eukaryota > Viridiplantae > Streptophyta > Magnoliopsida > Asparagales > Orchidaceae > Dendrobium > Dendrobium huoshanense. Next base: position 20,230,416 of record CM028358.1, read on the forward strand.
GTTGATGTGTCATACTTTAAAACTATGGGAGAGACTTATGGAGCATAGGTTACAATGTGATACTAAAGTTTCTGAAATCAATTTGGATTCATGTCGGGTATGTCTATTATGAAAATCATACATTTATCGAGAGGTTTGATGGAAAAGTATAGAGAGAAAAGGAAGATCTTCATATGATAATTATTGATTTAGAGAAAGCATATGATAAAGTTCCAAGATAAGTGTTATGAAGAGTTCTAAAACAGAAAGGGACTAATAATGCTTATGTTCAAGTCATTAGGGATATGTATACTAGAGCTATTACACGTGTTCAAACACAAGCTGGTTTGACCAAGTATTTTACAATTTCAATTGAATTACATCAAGGATCAGTCTTAAGCCCATATCTTTTTTGCTTTAGTCATGAATGCTCTTACTAGAGATTTGCAAGAGAATGTTCCATGGTCATTGTTTAAAATTGCGCAATATGAGGCTCGCCTTCAGGCCCGCCTCAGTCCAATTTCAGTAAAAAAAATGCCTCAATGCTTATGCCTCGAGCTTTTTTATGCGGCTTACGCCTCATCTTGGATGAGGTCTGCCTTGAGGCGCGCCTCGCCTTGCTAGCATGAGGCATACACCTCACTCTATTTATATATTTTTTATTTTAAAAGTTAACTAAATCCTATACAAAAGCCCCAAAAACAATCATGCCTTCTTGTAACCTTAGAGAGAGTCACCTTAGATGGTTTGGTCACATAAAATAGATGTGCTAGATTTAACCTATGAAAGGTGGAGGCAGAACTAAAAAGACTTGGTTAGAAAATATTAAAAATGATCTTTCTTTATTAGATTTAAATTAGAATTTGACTCTTAACCAAACCCAATGGAGAAAAAGGATTCATGTAGCCGACCCCACGTAGTGGGATCAAGGCTTGATGTTGTTGTTGTCATGCCCAATTTAACAGCACCTTAGTAAGATAAATCCATTATGTAACTAATGCCATTCGTTCTCCCACAGCCAACGTTATTAATTACTTTTACAGTCAGGATGAAACTTAACTTGATTATGCATTTAAGCAGCCTCAGTGTGTCCAACCCTATCAATCATTAAACTAACCACGTCAAGTCAGATTCTAATTGCTGAAAAATATAACTGGAGTTATGATGCAATAGACATCCAAAGTTTCCATTCAAGATCAGTACAGACAAACTGAAAGAAATGTAAAATTTCAGCCAAATAATGTTTCATTCAACGAACAGTAACCTATTATAAATGGTTGCCTGTAAGCATTTTCAGTAGATGAAGTTGTTTTCTCCATTTTCAAATCTCTTCTTTCCAGCTCATTGAGGTGAAGACCGGAAAAGTGAACTCCAGTAGAACTCTGAAGTAAATCAACCGAGTTGGAGCCCATTAGACTAGTCTTGCCTACAGTAAACAAATTTAAAAGCGAATAAATTGGGATTGTAATTGAAGTGGGCATGCCCCAACTCTCAGGTACATGTTCCATTGCAGATCCATGAAGACTGAATAGAATTTAACGAAAGAATCAAATGAAACAAACTAGAAGGTTGTCAAAATTAACAGCCATACATGTAAACATTCAAAATGAAGAGGATAACATTAATAAACATCATAATATAGCTAGAGAGAGAGCAAGTAATAACTATTACCAATAGTAAGGTATTCCAGAATTTATATAACACAATAATGAAGCCTGCAAAGTAAGATTAAAAAAAACAAAAGGAAAAGGAAAAGATAAAGAGAAAAGGAAAAGAAAAAGAAATAAAGAGAAGGGAATATAAAATGTGATGGGAAGGAGTGAATTTCGACTCCAAATCTTCTATTATTATTCCTTGTTCAAAGGTAATAATCATGATTGTTGGCTTGACAAAACCCTAAATTTGATAGTACATTTTTTATTCAAGCACAAATCTTAGAGCATTCACAAGAAACTGCATAGAGATTGAGTTCACTTAATTTGGACAAACAAACACTCAAAAAAACATGATTTCCCGACCATTCCGGACTAGTTCAAGCAATTGCACTAGTAAGCTTATGACCACTCGTCTTCATTCATTTACCATTTGCACTAGCTAACAAAATTCCCGCCAATTGCAACTCTTTTTAGTGCCAAGAATTGTGTGTGGCTGCACTTCATAATTGTTGGCTATAAACAAAAAGTGGGAAGTAAAACGTCCCACGTCAATTTCAAGCAAAATGTTACTCTTCATATAGAATGAACATCTACACTAAAAGATAGATGTTCTTGCCTGAGGGATTGCAGCTAGAATAAACATCGAAAAAAGCTTTAATAATTTTTTCTAAAATATATTTAATAGGGCAAATCTTACATTTTAAAAGCTTGTAAAATTAAAATCCTAGTTTATAAACTTCTATATAAATCTCAACCAAATCCTACATTTAAAAAGCTCTTAAAATTAAACTCTTATTTAATACGGTTATTTATAAATCACAAGGCGCCAATTCAAGTCAATTCAACCGAAACATGCTCGTTACGAATAATATGAATCAAACTACATCGTTAATATAATGAAATATTTCGAATATGAGCTGAATTCAAACAAAGAAATTTCTCCAACTATATTGACTAAACATATGATATATAACTTTTAAAAATATTAATTGAAAATTATTAGTAAATGCATACAAAGATTAAGGAGAAATGGATCATTGACTATTTCCGAATGACCAAAATATCTCCAACTATATTAAATAATCATTTTGATCTCTCAACTCCTTAAAGAAGAACTAAAACAGTCCAACCATGAAACTACGTTGATTTCTTTTTAAAAACTTGAGGAATCAAAATAGTCTTTTAATATAGTTGGGGCCAACTTTGATCCTTTATAAAGAGTCAAGAGATCATTTTGATTCTTTTCTCGAAGATTAAGTGATACATGTATGAGATGCTCTAGTATCTTGGGTACATTATATAAAACTAGGGATATTAATGAGGACAAAAAAATTAAAAGATAAAGCTGGATGGTTGAATAAAGAATTGTCTAGGGAATAATATAGAATGAAAGAATAACATAAAAGATTTGCTATACTAGATGACTTAAAAGTGTTGGGTATTAAAAAAACTAATTGATGACCCAACCGAGCATGGTCGGAATGAGAAAATCAAAATTGATGTTCATAAACTAGAAAAGTTAGAGTGAAACATTATTATACTAGAAAGATGGTGGGGGTAACATCTCTTGAAAACAAGATAGTAAAAAATTAGAGTTTTAATACTACATGTTCAAAAATTAGTTGGAATTTAAGATTTCAATAATAAGGTCCAAACAATATCTAAGAGATGATAAGTTCAACAAATCATTTTATTGAGTTGCATAAGAACATGACTGCTTTGAAATAATTTCCTTGTTTTTAAGAAACTCATTATAAAATTTACATAACATTTATTCATTCATAGCGGACCTCAGTACTTTAGTGCAGGATGAAAACTGAGTTCCAACATAAGCAACAAAATTTTGAAAGATGAGAATAATTTGTTTTTCTAATACAAAAAGTAAATCCCAAGTATACTTGATGAGGACGTCGACATACATTATCGACGAGTTTATTAGCGTAGGAATCGTAGATCGATGGCTACGTTTCACAGTCTTTAATTTTAATGCATTTATGTATTGTAGTTTATTTATTTGCTATTTAAGATTGTACCTTTTCTTTTGAGTTTGCTTGAGTTGTAGCCCAAGGGGCATTTGAGTCATTGTTATTTTATTTTCTAGGCCTATATATTGTGGCCTCTTCCATTGTAAAATGATGATGATTATGAATGAAAAATTTTAGATTTTCTTGGTTGATCTCTTTGTGAGTTCTTGAGATGAGAAACCCTATGAGAGGGCCTTGGCATCCTTGCAACACCCGTTAGTCGTCGATGGATTCCGGGACTCGTGGTTAGTACTCATAGTGTTTTCTTATCGTTTCTTCATTTCCCCTATATCCAGCCACCTCTTCTTTCCCAAACAACCGCCGGCCATTTCAAGTCCTCAAGCCGCCGGTCAACCTCAACAAGATCCCTTCCATTTAACCCGCACCCAAACCCCAAACCCTAACCGCCGGCCTTCCCCTCACATGGATCCAAAATTGATTATCTTGTCTCTTTCCAAAAGTGGAGCATGAAGATTAGAAGGGAACTCCAGTGCAAAATCTGATTTCAAATTCAAAATTTGAATTCTTTCCTAAATTGACATAATCCATATTAGGAAAGTGTTCAATTCGTGGATCTAATTTACCTAACCCAAGTCCTTCGCCGCTGGCTTAAAGCCTCCAAGCCGCCAGCCAACGCCACCCCAACCACCACCTGTCGGCCACCCACACCCACCCTCTAGCCCGCCGGCTCCTCTCCCACCAATTGATCAACTTTCATACCACCAATTCCCCCCATCCCCTTGCTCCACCGCCGGCCACCTCACCATTGCCCTCTTGATAATGATTTTAATCATCATTAACTATAGCCTTAATTAGCCCACTTAATTTGGGAGAGATTTTAATCCAATTTGAAATTCAAATTTTAATTTCAAATACTTTTCTAAATTAGTCGTTTCTAAATAGGAAAGTTCCTAAAATTAAGTTAGATTTGATTTATTTTATTCTTCCCTAATTTAAGTTTGTAAACTTGGAAACTTGGCTTTCCCTCCCAATTCCCCTCCCCCTCTCCCCACAAGCCGCTGGCCTCCCTATAGGCTTCAATTGGAAAAAATTTTAAGTTTCAAATTATTTCCCTCCACCCTTTTTGTAAAACCCGCAAAATGCTATTCTAGGATGTCGCACGCTTTTCAAAGCGCCGCGACGAGGTTTAAGTAAAATTTTCAAGGTTATCGGAATGCAACGAAATTAATTTTAGAAAATCCTATGCGAAATTCTGATCGTTTTGGTATATAGAAGTTATACCAAATTTTGCCTAATTAGAGAGTTATTATTTTTAGAAGTCTCTAAATGCCAACTTTGCCCCTAGGTTTTTCTTAAGCCGAATTTACTTAAGTTAGGGTAATATGGACTTTTAGCAAACCCCATTTTCTCTTAATAGGCATAACCGACCCCTCCCCCTTCTCATTTCACGCGTGACCGAACGAAGAGAGGGGCGGAACCGAGCGGAAGGCGCGGACGGCGGGTTCGGCGAGAGCTCTCCGGCGACTATTTTCCGGCGAAAGTTTTAGGTCGAATCGAAGAGAACGACGAGTGGAATACTCAGATACGATTATTTTAGAACTATACTTCCTAAATCTCAAGTTATTTGAGATCGAAAATTCTAGAGTTTTTCCAAAACCTAATTTTCTTTTAATTTTTCTTTAAGGGATTGTTAGGTGACGATTAGCAAAGCGTTTTAATGATAAAAATGAAGGAATTTGTGAAAATTTTGGAAGATTTAGAAAGTAGGGTTTTTGACCTAAAACCTTAATTTTGTAAGACACCTTTATGAAAATGATTTCTAAGAGTATTAGGAATGATTTTATAATAAAAAATTTTGGTTTTTAGTGGAAAACTCATTTTGTAATTTTTCCAATTTAATTAATCCGAAAATAAATATTATAATTATAATTATGTGTTTAGGAATGTTTTTAGAGCAATATTTTAGTGAAATTAAAGATTTATGAATTTCCAAAATTTAGGTATTTATTAAATCCGAAAATAAATGTTTATTTAATTAATTATCCTTTAATTGTCGTAAGGAATGATTAAGGGAAAATGTTGGGTTTAGCTTTTAGACTTAGGAAATTTGATTTCTAATTGTGACAGGTTTACTTTATAAACTTTCTTAGGTAGTGATCGTCAAGTTTAAGGAGAAGGACTTGTGTCGAAGCGACGTACTGTACTTAAATTGAGGTAGGTACTTGTATTTAAATCAAATTTATGTCTCTAAATTATTTAATGTTTTTCTTTAATGTTAAGGAAATCATGTTTAGTTTATAACTGTTCAATTCCATGCAGCTTTTACATGTTAAGTTTGAATTTTTATTCGTACATAAGAATGGTGCTATAATTGCTTAATGTCTCACATGTGAATTCTATATAAATATGGAAAATATTTATGTATGAAACGAAATGAACGAACCCTTATGAAATTCTGAATAATTTAACCCTATAAGATTTATTAGATTGCATTTGCATGTTGATCCGGAAGTACCAAACTAATGGTAATGGGGCTTTCATAAGCCAAATGGTAATGGGGCTTGTATAAGCCAAATGGTAATGGGGTTCTTTGGATCCAAATGGTAAAGGAAATGGCCAAAACTTTTGACTGCGTACCTGATCAGTACGAAAACTGGTACTTCCGGGACGGGTGAATATTTTATGATTAAAGTATTTGATGCATATAAATGAAAGGATTTGATGAAAAGAAAGGTTAATGAAAGAAAAAGTTTAAGATGAATGAAAATGCTAAAGGAAATATTTAAGGAAAACTCATGTATGAAAATGTTATTAAATTTATGCTTATCACTGGTTGATTTTTTTTTTAAGAAATGAATGTTTTATTTTTATTTAAGTCATGAATTTGAATTGAATACATGTTTCCTGCTGAGCTTTAGCTCATTCCTAGCTTTGGAAATATTTTTCAGGAGAGAAGTAATGGCTGCACGACGAGCTTACACTTATCGTCGTAGGGGACCTCAGGAGGATGAAAGGTTCTTTGTTATGTTTTTAGTTTGAGTCTGAGTTTATTTTCCATGCAGTTTGTGGGTTTGAGTTTAAAGTTTGGAGTTTATGTAATGAATATTTAAAGTTTAGTAGTTATGTGAGACAGTTAATGGTTTGGAACTTTTATTTCATTTCGGATGTATTTTTAGTGGCTCTTTCAATTAATATTTGGATGATGTTTAAAGCATTAATATAAATGGTTTATGTTTATTTATGTTTTTCTGTACGACCTTTTTGCTCCCGCCCCGTTAACTCGGGCTAGCCGGGTCGGGTCGTGACACTTTTGAAATTTGAAATAGAATTTCAGACTTTTTAATTCATACCCTACGCCACCCTAACCCTAACTTAGCCCAACAACTTCCCCTCCTCAGCTGACAGCCACTCCTCCCCCTTCTCTCTTGAGTTTTCTTTTCTCATGAGCTTTATCTCTTGAGAAGAGAAGAACTCAACCCTTCTCCCCCTTTGCTAGTGCATGGACGAACCCGCCGTTGATCACAGATTCGTAGAGGATTCTCAAGGCCAAACCGACATCCTCCAATCTCTCTTCTTCGATTTTAATTTGGACGTTGACGACTCCGTGGAAGACTACATAGACCGCATCATTTTCACGTTGGCACCGTCAGTTGAGGAACACCTCCCCATCGGATAGTGGGTGGTCGTGGGACGTCCACTAATCCATCCGTCGCCGGCTACCTTTCCATCAACGAGGTTCTGGGCTCCTACTTCCTAGTGGTGATCTCTTCTCTAGTGTGGAATATATTCTTCCGCTAACCCCACGAGTGATTGAGTAAGGAGGTCATCAAGGTGAAACCTCTCATTATTAAATTGTGGATTTTTGTTATTGCCCTTATAAAACTTACTCTTGTCTTTGAAGTTTGATCAAAATGTTTTGGTTAATCTAAAGTGCATTTCTTTGCCTAAGCAAGTTGAAAAGTACAAATTTATAAAATCTTTCTTTGTTGTGAACGATAACTTTATATTGGAAAGCTTTTAACAATTGCTCTTATTAATTTCTCGCTAACTCCTAGTAGTATCACATCAATACTTCATGTGATCATCAATTAATGCTAATGAATATTTATATTTTGCATGAGATATAATCGGAGTGAAACACCATGCAACACTATGAATTAAATCAAAACACATTTCAGCATGACTACCATGTGATGGAAAAGAAAGGCTTTTGCTTTTTCGATTTTGCACATTGAGTATCCAAATGAAGAATGAGAAGAAAATTGATCTTCCAATAAGACATAATTTATTACATGAGATAATATAGTAGAATTTGGATAACCCAATTGTTTATGCCAAATAACATTATTTTGATTTACAGTAGTACAAAATAATAAAATAAAATCAGAGATAGAATGATGGAAGGGAAATGGTTGTCTAAATGTAGGAGTATTTTTCTTATCAATTGATCCAGCATAATATGACCATTATGAAAAAATCAAGCATCATAATTATTATCCATCAATTATTCGGCTAAGATTAGATTAATAGAGAGGTTAGGATATATGAGGATATCTTTCGCTAAATGATTAATATTGATGCGGACATCGGCACGAAAATCTGGCGCATCTATCACAGGAGGCGTCGTAAATCGATGGCTCTGATTAAAGTTGTCATTTATGAATTATTTTCTGCATTTTAGTTTATATTTTATGTTATTTCCTATTTTACCCCTAGGTTAATTTATTTGAGTGTTGTGGCCCAAGGGGCAATTTTGTAATTTTTTTTATTTTCTCATGTTGTGGCCTATATATAAGGCCTTTAGCTATTGTAATAGGATGATGGTTGATTTATATGAAAAAATTTGTTTTCCACAATGTGTTCTTTTCTTCTTGAGAGAGGACAAGAGTGAGATTCCATTGGAGAGGAATCGAAGTTGTCAACAGCCGCAGGATGGGTCCGGGCTCGTGAATTGAGATCCCTTGGAGAGGGAAATCGTATCACCCGCCAACCTTGGAGACGGCCGGGTTCGTGGTTTTATTCTTTTCGTTATCTTTTCTTTTTCTCCTTGTCGACATCCCCATCCTCCACCCAAGCCACCGGCCACCTCTTCACCATCCCGCCGGCCACCTTTTCACAACCCGCCGGCCACCTCACCCCCTCATTCTCCCTTGGCCATGCCTCTTTCCAATTTGGGTTGGCAAAATCAAGAGGAAAAATTCATGACAATTTGGGATTTCAAATTTCAATTTTGAAATCTTTCCTAATTGGTGTTCCTCCCATCAATTCCCCAAATCCCAATTAAGGCATTTAATGGCATCTTAATTTGAAATCAATCTTCAAATTAATTTCCCCCCATTTTCATTCAAATCCTGAAATTAATTTCATGATTTGAATTAATCTCTCTCCCTAGACCCGCCGGCCCCCTCTTTGGGCTCCCTCCTTTACTCCCCCATTCATGGCATTAATTTCTTTGATTTGAATTTTAAAATTCAAATCAATTCCCTCCTAATTTAACCAAAACTGAAATTAAAATTCAGTTTTTGATTAAATTCCTAATCATAATCCCAAATTTCCCCTTGCCTTGCTCTACTAATTAATTCCCTAGTCTATGGAGATTAATTACAGGAACAAAAATCCTTTTAATTCCCTGTTTCATGCATGTCGCCGGCTCCTGCATAATGAATTGGGAATTAATTCCCCAAGGCATTCAACTACTTCCTAAATCAAATCATTGATTTAGGGAATTCAATTCCTTACCAATTCTCTCACCCGCCCCCTTTTCTATTAGGAAATAAGAGCCCATTCTCCCAGCTTACCGCCTCCCCTTCTCTGCATTAAATTTCAGATTTCATTTCCACGGCCCATCTCAAATTTCTGGGCCCAAAATTCAGCCCCTTCAAGTGGGAAACAACCATCCAAATTCTGAATTCAGAGAACAAAATCTGAAAATTTCAGATTTCCGGAAGGAAATTTCTTTCAAATTTTATGAGAAGATAATTGGAGTTTTCCCCCTGAACACCCTTTCTCCTCATCCCTGAAACCTGAATTTTCTCTCAGGTTTTGAATAAAAACCTGAAGAAAATTTTCAATTTTTGTGAGACAGTTGGAGTTTGTCCATCTACCATAGCAAAGCAGCTTTCGTTCTACATCAAATATCCCTAATAACTTTAATAGGTAATTAACTACCATTAACAATATGAATAAATAATAATCAATGATACAACCTAACATTATCAAGAAAATGTGAAGCACCAATCACATGATTAGAAGCATCATAATCCACAAGCCATAGCGAAGAGGATAGCATGTTTGTACCTTAGAGCCTTAAAGCCAATACAACTTTAATTATCATATGTTGAACCAATTCAGGAGTAACCTCAAGTTTATCCACAATTACTATACCTACAAGTACAACCTAATCAATAATGATTACATTTTAGAGTTTGATTATAAATTATTAGGATGTTTCCAACATTCCTTAATAATATGCCCAAACTTCTTACAATAATTATAATATTTCTTTTCACAATTAGCAGTTATAACCCTTACAAGCAAAGCATCATATTAGTAGCATATAGTTTTCTTTATTCTTTTTGAGGACTGCATATACAACAACATTTTTGAGTGCTTGATGTTGTTGAAATATGGTTTATGCCACAAGTGTTGTTCTTCATGAAGTACTATTCTAAAGCGCATAATAATGGAAGGAGAGGGATCATGGTTCATCAAACTTGAACGAATAGACTCGTTCAAGACAAAATTTCATCAAGAGTTCATCTCTTTTGTTTTTCTGATGAATCTCTAGAACTTTCAAAAGAGATTTAGCTGGTACTTTAGCTTAGATTATATCAGCTAGTTCCATCAATAAGTTTTAAATCCCAGAAAGATAATTATAAATTGAAAGGTCTTCTTGGGTGCTATTAATAATTTCATATTCTAATTGGAAATGTCAGAATGCATCATCTTGATTGTAAACTTTCTATACATACTCCCACACATTTTTTATTTTCTTATATGGAGTTAGATTGAGAACAATTACTTAATTAATGGATCATAAGCTCCAAGTCAAGGCCCTTACATCTTTATTTTGCCATCAATTTTGAATAATTAAAAAGGAGTAAAATCACTCCCATCAATATGTCCCAACAATTTTTTTCAATAAAAATGGTCAAAATTGAAATTACTTCATAGAATAGTAATACACCAAAAACATCCAAATTACTTGCTAACATGTTTACATAGTCGCCATAATGCTCGAGTTAGCAAATCTTGAGAACTAAGATGAACAAGCAACAAAATGAATCAGGATCAATTTAGCCAAGCAAGTTGAGGACGAACCAAGATTAAAGAGGTCATGCGAATAGCGCTTTTGAACCGAGTATTCATGAGCATGAGCAAGCAAGAGCATATCAATGCACAAACACATACGTATACATGAATCAAAGAGAGTAATATGTCATTCCATGCTTTCCCCCTTACAAAATCTCCTCTTTATAAAGCAAAAAGAGGATTCTAGAAATTAACTAGTACTAATAACTAGATAAGATATTCCTAAGGAAAACTATTTGCTTAAAATGCTCCGCATCATTCTCCCCTTGCGTAAAAAGAGCTCGACTCCGGTCGAGGCTCGATACTTAGAATGGAGGTAAGGTGGAAACAAATTCCGGGATCGAAGACTTTGAATGCTGGCTTCAAAATTAGTACATGAAGAGGCTTCCTGTGAGTCCCTCGAATCCTTGAAGAATTATTCACATACTGCTCAATGTAGAGCCTAATTGTGACACCTTCTGGGCCAGTTCCAGATAGGCGGAATGTCAGCCGGGAATCATATGCAAACAAGAGACGGATGACCTGGTGCATGGAGACTGAATCATCCACCCGCTCATTGTACTCAAGTTCATCAGCATTCACAACATCCGTCTTCTGCACTTTGGTAGGAAACCCATATGTGCATCCAAATTCAGCCTTTAGCCAAGCATACTGGTCAGAATATTCACCATAATCTGTATAAGAGCCAAGCATAATCACATGGACACCTGCAACTTCAAAAGAATAATAGAGATTTGAAGTGGAGCCGCTCTCTGCATCAGGCATTTTCCACCTTGCATTGTATGACTGGAATGGAGATTTAATAAATGGAATACTCTCCATCTCATGGTTCCCTTCTATTTCCATCCACGGCCTAGCATTTGCATATGGCTGTATCAGCTCACCAAAGGAATCCCACAAGTGCTGTAGATAATCAGTATAGGAAAGGTCCCCTGGGTGTAAATGCAAATCATATTGGCAATCATTGATGTGCGATAGTGTGGATGCAGTCCAATCAGTCTGACCAAGAACACCAACTACAGCAAAAGTTAATGGAAATTTAGGAGGGGTCTTAAACTGAAAATCTGGTTCCTGCCCTCCACAACGGTAGTAGTAAACTGTATCGTCCTCAAGAGGTCCAAATGATTCTGTGTAGAAAAGACAAACTGTGTACTGCCTGGCTAGCAGCTTTGTCTTAGCTTCATTCAAGTGGCCTACCTTGACATTATGTCGAGCAGCTGAGAGGCATTGTAGATGATCAACTTTGTCAGCCAAATTTAAACCTGAGATTTCCACACCTGCAGTAAAATCATTCACATCACCAACATTGTAGTTGTCATTTAACTTAGTTTCTCTATTTCTATGAGCCGCATCAGGATCCATGATGCAGTGCAGCTTCCGGCTGTTACTAAAGTAGAGCTCGATCCATTCCACCAGCTTCACATATTTGTTTCTACCAGAAATTGTCTTCTTCTGTGAAGAATCGGTGTTTGCATCGTCAAGACCAAAAGGTGGTGGAGGAACATGGACCATAAACCCAAAAGGAGGAAGACCATCAGACCATATTAGAATTTTCTTTGTCAAGGACAAAGATTCTGCATCTTTCTCTGTCTTAGGCTCTGAATTTGCATCTATAGACTGTTGCTTCTCCAAATCAAGTTGCTGATCACCAATGGAAAGGAGCATCGTGATTGCTCCTGGCGTCACTGTCTTCGGTGCGGAACTACACTCGTCGCCAGGCGCTGAAATGCGCTTGTCTCCAGGCGTGGAATCGTGCTCGTCGCAAGGCGCTGGCTCACGCTCATCATCTGTCTCGCGTGAGCAGCAGGGGCCGGATCTTGCGCGGGCGGGAGGAGGGGCCGGGTAAACGACGGAGTCGGAATGACTTCCATCCATGGCGGAGTCCGAAACCCGCACTGCCTTGTTGCCGTCCGCAGGCAATGCAGGAAGATGACAAATCTCAAGCTGGAGCTCCATCCCGACGGAGTCGGAGCAGGCAACGGAACTGGGATCGTGATGGTGTTGATCCAATGTGTTGGAGTGCTCGGAATGAGCCAAACTGGCACCGGCGGATCTCCCAGTGGGTCGCCGGTGGACGTCCGAAGACGTCTCAGCCTCCGGAACGCAACTGTCGGGGGCCTGGGTGTGTGCCATCGATGTCCCGGCGGAGCCAATTGTGTCCGGCCACGCCGCGAGAATGTTCAGGCCCGGCGCAATAACGTTCGGCTTTAGGATCTCTGGGAACTGAGGACTGGGGCCACGCGCGGAGAATGTTACGACTACAGGGGCCGGCCGGACGCCGAGAATCGTGCCGCGGAATAGAATAGTGTCGGAGTGGTATTGTTCCTCTGAACTGGTATCACTGGAGCTGAGCGGCATTTCAGGCGGAAGTGGGAGCGGGAACGGAATGGTTCCTCCCGGATCTGGTGACCACCGGAAATCCTTCCCCTCATCTTCTTCTTCATTCTCGAACATCTCCTGATCAACCTCGCTATCATCTTCATCATCGTTGCTCATTCCTTCCTCATCAACATTCACATATACTGTAGCCTGGATATTCTTACCGGCAACTTCACGCTTAAGACTGATCGTTTGCTCGCCGGATTTACCAATGTAGTTGGTAAGAGGGGCTTCCGGACATGAGGGATCGGTCTTCTCATCTCTGTCGGAATCGCAACCTGAAGTGAGATCGCCAGACAGTCCCTGCCAAGGAGCGGATTCACCCGAGACCGGTGCTGGGGGTGTGGGGACCTGGTCTGCGGCAGGGGTTGCGGGAAGCTGGTCGGCGGGGGCCTGATCGGTTACTGCCGGCATTGTCAGATCGGCGGAGTCGGGGCCGGTATTGATACTGAGATCTGGAAGTGAAAGATCGAGCTCGGAGACATGTTGGGTCGGTGAATCGGAGGCAGAATGTGCGGAAATCAGGTCACCGGCTGGGTTTGCGAGGTCCTGGACACCGGCTGAGGTTGCGGTTGCTGATATTTGTCGTGTCCCGACGAGCTGCTGAACATATTCTACATGGTGGAAAGGATCGACAATGAAGTCGGAATCAACTTCCCCACTGGACAATGGGCCTACGAACGGAGCTGAACGGGATTTGGTAGGCTTGAGCGGAGGAGGTTCTCGCCACCGGAGCGGAAGCTCGAGCGGGGGATAATCGTGGCGGGACAGACGGTGTCTGCGTGAAGCGAATGATGAGATCGAAGAAGAAGAAGGAGAGTACCTCGGTATGGTTGCCGACATCTTCCTCATCTTCCTTATTGCTCGAAGGTTTTCGCGAATCAGATCAAGGTTTCTGTCTACCCGATCGAGCGATTCCTTCGACTGAGCTTGATAGAAGGCGATCCGGCTTCGAGCATCGTCGACAGCCCACCTTCCTTGGCGTCGATCGTCGTCGACCGCCAATCTTGTTTTACGGCTTCGATCGTCGTCGACAGCCGACCTTCTATAATACATCGATCTTCACAAGCTCCAGGCTCTGATACCAACTGATGTAGTGGATCGGCGGAAGACGACACCTGCAAGAAGGATTTCAAAGAGTTCCCAATCCAGGGAAGAAGAAGAACAAGCTTTCTAAGCTTCAAAGAGAGTAATATGTCATTCCATGCTTTCCCCCTTACAAAATCTCCTCTTTATAAAACAAAAAGAGGATTCTAGAAACGAGTACTAATAACTAGATAAGATATTCCTAAGGAAAACTATTTGCTTAAAATGCTCCGCATCACATACGTATACATGAATCAAGTTTGTTAGAGGCATTTTGTGATAAGGGAGGTTAAATGGGGTGCGAGCAATGAAGCAAAACAAAAGAATACTTTCAAATCTTCACAACGATCTTAACTAACTTGAGAGTCAAAGAACGATGGTATCTCATGGATCTTCACAGAATCTTACGACTCCTTTGCCAACATATGACAAGACATGAAACAGAGACAATTTAGAGTGTTGCCTCCAATGTCATGCCAAATAGAGTTGCGCACTAATTGCTTGCTATTCTTTGAAGAGTTCTATTCATTATATGAAAAAATAAGTGACATACAAATCAACAATTTTCATCTTCACTTAAAGCCAAACTTTTCACTTGCTTTCATATTCTATGTTTCTTCTATAATCTCTGATACCAACATTTTATTCTTTGGTTCTTTAAAAGATTAAACTTTAAAATGCCAATCTACGGCGTTAACAGCAGACTTTTCCTCTATCGGAATTTGTGTTATCCTATCAGTTTTCAAAAGTTTGCCCGAAAACCTTGACTCAAGGTACCATTCCACCAAAATCATGCTTCCAACCTTAATTCAGAATCAACACGATAGAATATCACACCTTGATTGAATACATTCCCGAGCATTAGAAATCATTCAAAAACGAAAAAAAGAGGCGAAATAATTTTTAATTGGAAAAAGCAATCAAGCAGAGCGATCAGGGAACCACAAGTAACATCGAAATCGCTACACCACACCTAAAACTCCCTTAACTCAAATGGTAGCAAATTTCAATAATGAGCAGCGGCAATCAATAACCGGCACAGTGAAAATTTTAAAATTGAACGAAACAACCGCCATATAACACGCAAGAAGAACGCCATTCGCAATGCCTCTTTTCGGAGTACACTACCGACAAGATGCCCAGCAAGGCCCGAGATATCAGCTATATCAAAAAAAAAAAAAAAGTCCAATGCTTGGATGATTGGATCCAAGAAAGTTCGGGTCCAAAATGACAAACCTACAAATGGCCGAAAGCGTCCGATAACAGTGGATTTCAGATCAGTAAGATGATCCCAGATAACCCAAAGAAGAGGTCTTCTTCAGGGAGTCGAAAGCTTCCTTGACGGTGCAGGAAGTCAACTGAATCCAAACCTCGCCACACGTGAAACAACTCCGATATCTCGCCGAAATCAAAGGAAAATCCTCACGACGCTCACGTCGGCGAAACGGGATAGTGCAAGCAGCACGGGGAATGTGCAAGATTCAAGCACCTTCCAAGCGCTCGAAGGAGACAAATCTCTAAACAATTTGTCTCACCGAGGACGCTCAACCGACGCCTCTTGATGCGTGACACCTGTAACGTCTTCTACGCGGCCCCGGAGTCGCAGAAAGCGCCGCGCTAACCAGAACTGCTAGCTATCCGGAAGAAGTTCTTAGCGGTGCTCGGAGGTTCGGGCTGGAGCAACTCGAAATTTTTATAGCCGTACGATGTGACATATATATCGATATAGGGGGGCCCTCTGTCCTATGACCAGTGGGGCCCGTAGACACGTGGCATTCTTGAGTTGATCATGTACGTGTTTTGTGAAAGGAAGCGATCAGGGGATTTGTTCCGAAATCCACCGCACCAATCGGCTACCATATTTTCTTGGTGGACCCGCCTTGTGCTTCCACGTACGGAGACATCATAAAATAATTAATCTTACAGCTATCAATGTATTTTTAAAAGAACTGCCATTGAAATTTCGTTATCTTTGCATTAATGAAGGTTTCAGCTTGGACTTAAGAACCATCAATAGCATAAACAAAAAACTAGTGCGAGAATTTTATCAATTTTTTATTTGATAGTTTTTGGCTGTATGCTGAAGTTAATTTTCAGCTGCATGCATTAAATTTATTTTGAAGTGAAGCTCATTTTATAAAAATAAATTGTAAACCTAAATTGGTTATATAAAATTTTAGGGAAATTTACTTACATACCACTTTATTTCATGATATTTACATATATAACATCCAAAACATTAATATTATATGTATATCACTCATATAAAATTTTAATATCAAATATATCACTCTTATAATTCATTCATATCATTTATATCATCCTATAAACTTCAATATTTCATTCCATGCACTCAATTTTGTTCTATGGGTGGTAGACATGTAATATTAATATTTTAGGTGTTAGATATGTAAATAGTATGAAATAAAGTGGTATGTATATAAATCCCACAAAATTGTAACTATGTTGTACATACATACTTAAAAAATAAAAAATAAAAATAACTATGTTATACATACCAAAAGATTTATATTAATAATCTAGCAACTCCTTTAATAGATTGTTTTAGTAAATTTTTAAAATAAGTAAAAATTAGTATATGAATCATCCTCATTTCAAGAATTGTTGCCCTTTGGCACTTTTAGGTGCTAAGGAAGTGAGTTTCTTATTTGGAGCATAGGCTTTCTGAAGATGAAGTCGAAGTACAACCTAATCTAACATGTAAGGAAGAACCTAAGCTCATTGTGGCCTATGACATGAAACAGTTTTAAGAAATAAACAAATTTCTATAGTAAAAAATCAATGGTAGAATAAATCAGAATGAGAGGCAACCTCAAAGAAAGAAGCGGGAAATGAGGATGTTATATCCAGAGTTGTTCTAAGTATTGGCTTTTATATAAATATCGAGGAAGACATTTTCTATAAATAGAGGAGAATGTAATAATTATTGTTATAGAAATAAGTCAACTCAATTTAAACATGTTAATAAGTTCATATGTGCCATTGTGTATGTTAAATGTTTGTGAAATTTCAGTTATTAAATGCTTATTAAAGTCTACACAAGTCTAGGGTTAAGTTAGAAAAGATTGGAAAAGTTAAGTGCCGAAAGCTTCTTGGGAACACTGGTGATGTGTGACTACACTACTTGCTCTATTTAAGACTTTGGTAAGTTTGGTTAGGCTAGCACTATGATGTTGTACATGGTGGCAATGCGGCACTTTCCTTTCTATATGAGGGCAATATTCTAGAGAGCGTTGTGGTGCTGAGAAAGGGAATGTATAAATGATGTTGCATCAGAAATAATATATATATATATATATATATATATATATATATATATATATATATATATATATATATATATATATATATATATATATATATATATATATATATATATATATATATATATATATATATATTTATTTATTTATTTATTTATTTATTTTTCTAAATCCCTTACCAAATCCTTAGCTACCAGAATGAAGGAAGAAGCTTAGAAATAGGAGATGAAGAAAAAATGAGAAATTCGGTTTTAGATTCCGCAAAATCGAATTAATCCATCAAGCAAGTTAAGAAAAATGTTTTGCTCAAGGTAGGCTCTCAAGATCCTATTTCTTATTTCAAGTTCGACACTTGTAAGGGTAATTTTTTGGGTTTTAAATGATTTTATGAAGTATGAGAAACTTTCCATTATTTAGTTGTTAGTATATTATTAAATACTCTATTATAATCATTTTAACAATAAGAAAGTGAATTTTCACCAATTGATTTTGTCTGTGCAAAATTTTGGTTATTTTATGATGAATATGATTTTTTTTTGTATTGCTTATCGCTTACCCAATACTTTAAAATGATATTTTAAATGTTCCCAATGAAAACTTTTTCATGTGGAAAATGTTAAGTATATATGTAAATTCCACATGTATTCTCTACTAAAACATAATATTATACACAGTAATTCATGCATGTTTATATTCATGTTAAATTGTTGCATAAATATGTCAAATATGCTAATATCTTCATATAACATAAATTTTAATATGGGAGATGGTCAAGTGTACTACAAGTAATGTTATAAGGGTCCTTACATGTCTCCATTTTTATTTTGCTCTGCTCTGTTTCTATTTATATTTTTATTTCTCCATTTGCCTTGTGTAGACATGAGATGATCAAGGGAGTTGTAAGTGAAAGTGAAGTTATAAAGAGAATCGAGCTAGGTCTACTCTACTCCATATGCCTTGTACAGGTTTGGGCTGACTAAGAGAGGTATAAGTGAAAATAGAGTTATAAGCATGTATCGAGACATGTGTATATCTTATTTTAACTACATATCATTTTCTATGACTTTGATTATGATTTAATTATTCCAAATCATTGCTCTGATACAACTATGTAATACTCCAATGTCTAATGGAAGAATTAAAATCTAATCCTAATTATCTCATCCTCAACACATGACATACCAAAGCCACTAAACATCCAAAGTTATAATAAAATAAAATATATACAAAATTATAATTCATATTTCTTTCAAAATAATCATTTATAACAGTTCATAATACATGTAAAATATCAAAATACATAAATGAAAGCTAAATTCTCAAAAGAATGCCTTTATTAAGCTAGCTCCTGACCAACTCCAACCTCATTAACTTTACTCAGCTGAACTTTTCTTTTTTCCTGAAACAACATATAACATACAAAGTGAGCAACTACTTGTTAGTAGGCTATCCAAAGTCCTATCATGGAAATAAAAGTCCACATTTTCATTTATATGAAAAAATAATTTTATAATTTATCCATATAATATTTATAATTATAGTAAAGAATGACTTGGCCTTCATAAAACAATAACAATAGATTTACTTTTACTTTTATATTTAACTTTATCATAAAGACAACATGTATATTACTTGAACTTGAACATACATATGAAACATAAACTTGAACACAGCTTAGGTATTACTTAAACTTACTTGTCAACATCATAAACATTTACTTCATCTTTACTTCATTTTTAACATAACTTAACTTTGAACATAAGTATTAATATACATTACTTAATAAATTGGCAATGCAGTATATAAAACATGATATGAAATTGCCCCAATGTTTGCTTATAACTCCACTTCAACTTATGCCTTCTTTGGTCAACCCATATCTGCACAAGGCAGATGGAGTAGATTTAGCCCAATTTCTCTTATAATTCTACTTCCACTCATAATTCCCTTGATCATCTCATACCCACAAAAGGCATATGGCTGAATAGAAATATAAATAGAATTAAGCAAAACATAAATAAAGATATGCAATGGTCTTTATAATACTACTTGTAGTGCACTTGAATATCTCTTATATCAGAATTTTTACCATATGAAAACAAAATGCACATGTATATATTAACATGCAATATGCATATGCAAATATTAACATATATAACACAGGAAGTCTAATGTTCCTATAATACAATTAATTATAAAGGCTTTCCTTCGTAGGAAATTTAAGACCCCATATAAAATAAACCCCATCATACTTAACTACTAAATATGATGGGGGGAAATTATTATTTTGAAAAAATTAAAATTAAAAGACGATCATTATCGTCATACTCAAATAGTTAATAGTAAATGATATTTTCTTTCCATGGAAAGATACATCATTTATTATTACAACTTTGACTATGAAACTAATGATAAAATGTCTAGATTATCATAGTTGAATATATGATCGAACAATATTTTTATCCTTTGAGGTCATACGTAATTCCTTCTTAAATTTAATTATGATAGTTAGGATAAAAATTTTAATTTTATAATTTGAACCCATTAGAGAATGATATTTTCACATTTTGAGGAGATATATTGTTCATAATGACGTATTTGACTTCAAAATTAAAAATTAAAAAAAAATCTATGTTTAAATGTTCCAAAAAAAATATAATTGCAATTGATTACATGCTTCTCGAGTAATTAGTTGAATATGCATGATTGTTCTATAGTGATCAATATATTTGTAAGGGTTAGAGGACCCATTATAAGAGTTTATGTTAGGTAATTTAAAATCAATTGGAATAGGGTGTTGAATGATAGCTTCAGTTAAGGTCGAAGACTACTAAAAATCTCGATGATGAAGGGGATGCCTTCTACCCCTTAAAAATAACTCCTCTTGGACCAGTTATTATAGTTCATCACATAGAGCGTTGAGTAGAATTTTCGTAAGGTGAGGCTGAACCAAGCCCTTGATAATGGCCTAAGGAACTCGGGTTTGCCAGCTCGTGCGAGAGGAACGGGGAGAGCTAGCTAGTTATTTCTATGAGGTTGAAGTTCTACTGTGGCTGAAAAGAACCCCTGGCTGATGGTGAGGGGGTTCTACGTGAATATTTTAGAGTTGAATATCACCGACCAATAGTAAATCTCGAAAGAGTTAGGTGTCGTCTTACAGTGCTGGTGCTTGCAGCCGGGTACCTCGTAGAAGTTGAAGGATTTCATTTTATGATTCACCCATTTTGTGAATGTTATCTTCCAGGGATGGTCCCAATGTCCCTTCCCAATTGGGCTTTCCCGTCGAGGAAGAAAGAGACAGATGTCTAGCATCTATGATTTATAGATTGATTCATAAATTGATGTGTGTTAGAGCGGGATGTTCCATTTGTGTGATTATTATGCATATTGATCATAGAATGGTTATTAGTTAGGCTTACAATAATGGCATTAGTTTTCTCATAAATGGCGCCAAATTATTGCAGACTGATAAATTCATGACGATAAGGTGAGAGAATTTTCATCTTAGCGATTCACAAATATCCAACACACAACTAAATAGTTGTGAGAGTAAGGGAACACCAAAGAAAAAATATTTAATAAATTCAAAAAGGGAAAAACCATGGAGCCTTACCCAAGATAAGAGATTTCACTATAATTAAGTGAGTTACAAAGGTTGACCCATCCCTTAACTTTAGAGATAGTGAAATTACAATAATTTGAAATTCAGTTGAACTTTGTATAGTTACTCAGGTGTACGTAATGGTCGTGGTTGGACACCAAAGGTTAGAAGTCTGATAGCAGTGTAATAACTTAAAAGTGTGAAATAAATATATTTTAAAAAGATAAAAATTCTATAAAAGAGCATTATGATGCTAGGCCACTAACAATATTTTTTATTATAAATATCCTTGCCTCACCCAACTGTCCCCCTCACTTAGTTACTTAGTTAGGAAGAAATTGGAGGAGAAGAAAAGAAAGGAGATAGAAAGATCTTTGGGTCATATTTTCACACTGTTTTCATTACAAGTTTTGTTAAATTCTTTGTAAGTAATTATCTTCTTACTTTGTTTTTGATCATTTTAATTTCTACTTATCTTTTCTAAATCTACCAAAAATGTATTATATCATAATTTAATAAGCTTTCACCGTATAACTTTTGATATATTATATATTTGATCATTTTAAATAATATGATATTATTTTATTATATTTTTATCAATTAAATATGTGTATAAGAATTTGTATGTAAAATGAGTAGGGAAAAAGACAGACTAGAAATGGATTGAAAAGTGCTATAATATGATTTGACATGATAAGATTGCAAGATAATATATACTGAAATGATTGATAGGATTTAGTTATACAAGAATATTTTATACTAGTCTAAATATGATAGGTTGTATCAATTGATGTCAGATATATGATATAATAACCATATGTGATATCCTCAACATTCACGTGATTCACTAATGAGAGTTATAAGAAGCTAGAGATTTATTGTGAGTTACAAAGAGTCAAGATGATTGATTCACATGATTTAAGGGGAGTGATAAGGAGCATATTGATTGTGAGTCATAAGGGACGACTTATTGGGAGTTATAATTGTAGGAGCAAGATACCCTCTTCTGAATATCTAAATATTGTTATTGATATTGATACTATACATATATTAATATTATGGATACTTATCACTGTTATTGATTACTATTATTGATTATTATTACTGTTACTATGATTAGCGCTGATAATACTAATATTGTTATTGATATAATTATATTACTGATACCCAATGTTATTATTAATATTGTGATTGTAATTGATAGTTTAATATGAGTTGAATGGATAATAAGATTGAACGTAATTGATTGAGTGATAAAGATCGGCTAACTCAGTCATTGATCATAGTTTATGATGAAAAAATGAAATAGATATGACATATATATGATGTGTTATAGACTGATTATTGATATAAATAACTGATATATACATTGGTGCATATATATTTTTATATGATTATAATATTCTACTCTTTTTTACCTTGCATTGATTTTAGTTGTAAAATCTTGTTTACTTGCTAGGTTATGTGCTTATTATATGATTTTACAAGATTTCATGTAAATGTAATGATCCTATGATATGAGGTTTTGGACAACAAGTATATTTATTTTTGTTATTCACAAGAAATTTGTAAGTTTTAGTTAAATGTTTGAATGAAAGACAGATGTAATTCTTCCAATATAGATCCAAGAGCGTGACAAATTGTGGCTAGGAGATGGTTTGTCAGAGGTCGGGGGTTAAGTAGAGGTTTAGTTTTGGTCGTGCTGTCATGCAGAGATCCAGCGGCGGTTGGCGGCTGGGCGAATGTATGACAACAGTTAGAGGCTGGGCGGGGATCTGGTTGTGATCGGAGGCTTGGAAGGTGGACTGACTGCTATGAGGGACTATGCGGATGTTTGATGGCGGTCGAAGGGAAAGAGGAGGTCTGATGGCGTTTGGCCAACAGAAGTTCGACAATGGTGGTGTTTGAGTGGAGCTCTAGTATCCTTGAAGTCTCAGAGCTTTTTCTAATCTCTTGCCCCAAAAAGTTATCCTCCTTCAAAGAGTGGGGTCTATTTATAAATTTTGATAGTGACATAGTTTATAAATATGAAAAAGATCCTATGCAAATTCGGAGTGGTATATCGGATGACATGTATTGATTCCCTCAATCAAGGAGCATTCATTCAACATTTAATTGTCATAATAATGTTATAATGAAGTGATCTTGGGCTTATTAGATTCATCTTGTCAAGCCGCTCGATTCGACTATAAGCACACTATATTTTGATATCATTTGATTGTCCAATTAATGCTCTAATGCGTGTGAATATACTTTAAGCCTTTGGTTTGAACCCATTCGGGCTTGCATTGGATTGATTTTGGTGTCATTAGGTTCCTCTTATGGATACATTCAACTTGTCTATAAATTTGCTGAAATTTGAGTTTGGTTGGACCCAAATTTAATTTTAGAAGTTCTCAATTCAAATATGCATCCATATTTGCGTCAAATCAATACAATTTTTGATGATGTATGAAGTACTACCAAGAATGATATTTAAGATAATAAAACTCAATTTTATTATTATAATATCTTCCCCTATAAAACTCTTAGATTTGCCTTTCCCAATAGGCCATTGTTGAAGGTGTATTATATTTTTATGTATTTCTTCAAATAACCAATTTCTTCAAATGGCAAAACCAAATTATTTTATTCCTCCTAAGTATTTTGCATGTAAAAGTCATATACTCCATTGTTGAGTCCAGGAGTATTCGCGGCGGTAGATAAATATAAAGTATATCATCTTAGCGTTGTACGAAAATCTGGCACACAATCAGATAAGAGAGAGAGTCTAACATTTATGAGACACCAAGATTTTTACGTGGAAAACCCCTGAAAAGGGGGAAAAACCACGGGGCCTAGCCCAGTTTGAATGAATCCACTAGTATTGCAGTCGATTACAAATGAGGCCCTTCCTTGGTGGAAGGTCTTAGCTTGATGTACATCTTATGGAGTACATTACATGATGTTAATACAAAGAGTCATTGTTGACATGTTCGTTTGGTCGGAAGGACCGTAGTCGGAGAGCGACGGAGGTCGGAAGATTTGTAGTCGGTGGGCGACGTATGTTAGGAGGACCGTAGTCGGTTGTCGACGGAGGTTGGAAGGACTGTAGTCAATGGGCGACGTAAGTAAGAAGGACTGTAGTTGGTGGGCGACAGAGGTCGGAAAGGCTGTAGTCGGCGGGTGACATAAGTCAGGAGGACCGTAGTCAGTGGGCGACAGGGGTCAGAAAGACTAGTCGGCGGGCGACATAAGTCAGGAGGACCGTAGTCGACGGGCGACAGAGGTCGGAAAGACTATAGTCTGACGACGAAGATCAGAAGAACAGCGTCAGACAGAAGTCCAACAATGGAAAGAAATCCATCTTCGCGTAGACGTCCAGCGAAGTCCGATAACCGGTAGAAGTCCGGCGTCGGGTAGAAACTTGACGAAGAGTGAAGGTTCGACATTGGGTAGAAGTCCGACGTCTGTTGGTGGCAAAGGAGAACTCCGGCTTCACTTGGGAGGAGTTTCGGCATCAGGAGGGAACTCTGTTTCAAATTGGAAAGAATTTTAGCATCACGTGAAAGTTGGGAAGAATTCCTGCGTTCTCCTGAATATCACGCAGAATCCCAGCGTGTTCGGGTGACAGGAAGAGCTCCGGTGGTGGTCGAGGAGGGGATTCTCCTTTTCCCCTTTCTCTTCTTCTTCCCTTCTTCTTCTCTCTCTTCACTTGAGTCCCCCTTTGTTTAGAATGAGGGCTCTATTTATAGTTTTTCTTTAGTGGCATAGCTCGTAAATAGGCGTGAGATCATGGGCGAATTAGGAGTGGTTTGAATGGACGGCCGATATCGAATCCTTTGATCATGCACCGTTCGTTGGATATTTGAAGACCTTAATGATGTCGGAATTCGGTGATCTTAGGCTCGTTGGATTCTTCTCGTCGAGCCGCTCGATTCGAGTATAAGCTCGTTAAAATCGGAGACCATTTGGTAACTCAAATTGCGGTTTGAACCTTCCAACAACGCTTTGGGTCCTTGATTCGGACCCATTTGGACTCGGATTGGGTCGAATTTGGTGTCGTTGGATTTGTTTTTCCGAGACGCTCAGTTTGACTATAAGCTCGCTGAAATTGGAGTTCATATGCTCTCAAATTTAATCTTTGAAGTTTCCAACTTGATTATTGCCTCGAGATTCGTGCCCGATCAAGATAATTTTTGCATGACATATCAGTTGCCCCCTATTGTCAGACGTCAAAGTTCCAGAAGTTCGAAAATACTAGTTTCAAACTTTTACATTGGTCGAATCGCAAAAAATTACGTTCCAAAAGTTGAACATTTGCGCAAACTTGCTTATAGAAGCCCCGTTGAGTTTTGAAAGTATGAAATTGAGTCCGGAATGTCAAAAAAAGTGTCCAGGGACCCAAAAAACGTCCGATTTGGACCATCCGGGTCAAAAATCGAGCCCGGACATGCGTAGGCGACCAAACTGGCCAGCCGCCCGCCCGCCCGCCACCGCTGCCATCAGCGGCGCTCGCCCGGCGAGCGGTTATGTGGCCAGCGGTTGCCATCAGCGGCGCTCGCCCCTCCTCTCGTGCAGAAGTTATGGGATTTTTCTTCCTTCCCCCACGACTTTCTGACGATTGAGGCTTCCGCTACTTATGAGTGGGAAAATTCCCCTGCTCGAATTAGCGCCCCTCCTCTCGTGCAGGAGTTACGGGATTTTTCTTCT
The DNA here is from genome assembly GCA_016618105.1 of Dendrobium huoshanense. Lineage (NCBI taxonomy): Eukaryota > Viridiplantae > Streptophyta > Magnoliopsida > Asparagales > Orchidaceae > Dendrobium > Dendrobium huoshanense. The sequence goes on from CM028358.1 coordinate 20,256,388, forward strand.
CCCCCCTGTTCTTCAAGAGATCTGTTGAACTGTAGAAATCCGGCGTCAGGTAGAAATACGGCGTCGGGCAGAAGACCAACAAAAGTCCATTGACGGACAGAAGTCCGACGAGAGGTAGAATTCTGATGTCCGATGGAAGACTGATGAAAGTTCGTCGACGAGCAGAAGTCCGACGACAAGTAGGAGCCCGCTGACGAGCAGAAGTTCGACGACAGGGAGAAGTCCAGCATCGGGTAGAAGTTCAATGTTGGGTAGAAGACTGATGAAAGTTCGTCGACGAGCAGAAGTCCGACGACGAGTAGGAGTCTGCTGACGAGCAGAAGTCTGATGACAGGGAGAAGTCCGACGTCGGGTAGAAGACCAACAAAAGTTTGTCGACGAGCAGAAGTCCGACGACGAGAAGGAGCGCGCTGATGAGCAGAAGTTTGACGACAGGGAGAAGTCCGACGTCGGGTAGAAGTTCAAAGTCAGGTAGAAGACCGACGAAAGTTCATCGTCGAGCAGAAGTCTGACGTCGCATATAAGTACAACGTCGGGTATTAGTCCGTTGAAAGTCCTGCAAGGCAAAAGTTCAGCGACAGGAGGAAATTCAACATCAGGTAGAAATTTAACTTTGTGCAGAAGTCTGATGGAAGTTCATTGACGACATTCTGACGACATTAACCAAGGATGTAGGAACTATCCGAGATTGTATGTCAGAACCTTTGCTTGATGTTGTTAACATATATTGGATCCACCAAAGATGTGAGACCTATCCGAGGTTGTATGTCGGAGCTTTTTCTCAACGACGTTAACCTGTATGGAAGAGGTCGAGAGAATCTACCAAGAATATGAGACCTTTCCGAGGTTGTTTGTCAGAGCCCTACTCGATGACGTTAACCTATGTGGAAGACGTTGGGAGAATCCACCAATGACGTTAGACCTATTCGAGGTTGTATGTCAGAGCCTTGCTTGATGACATTAACATGTGTGGAAGAGGTCGGGAGAATCCACAAATGATGTAAGACCTTTCTGAGGTTATATGTCGGAGCATTTGTTCGACGACTTTAACATGTGTGGAAGAGGTTGGGAGAATCTACCAAGGACGTTAGACCTATCAGAGGTTGTATGTCAGAGCCTTGCTCGATGACGTTAACCTGTGTGGAAGAGGTCTGGAGAATCCACCAAGGATGTAAGACCTTTCCGAGGTTGTATGTCGGAGCCTTTGCTCGACGACTTTAACATGTGTAGAAGAGGTCAGGAGAATCCACCAAGGATCTTAGACCTATCCGAGGTTGTATGTCAGAACCTTTGCTCGATAATATTAACCTGTGTGGAAGAGGTCAGGAGAATCCATCAAAGATGTAAGACCTTTCTCAGGTTGTATGTCGGAGGCTTTGCTCGACAACGTTAACCTGTGTTGAAGAGGTCGAGAGAATCCACCAAGGATGTGAGACCTTTCCGAGGTCGTATGTTGGATCTTTTACTCGACGAAGTTAACCTGTATGGAAGAGGTGGAGAGAATCCACCAAGGATGTAAGACCTTTCCGAGGTTGTATGTCGGAGCCTTTGCTCGACGACGTTAACCTGTATGGAAGAGGTAGAGAGAATCCACCAAGAATGTGAGACCTTTTCGAGGTTGTATGTTGGAGCTTTTACTCGACGACGTTAACTAGTGTGGAAGAGGTCAAGAGAATCCACCAAGGATGTAAGACCTTTCCGAGGTTGTATGTCAGAGCCTTGCTCGACGACGTTAACCTGTATGGAAGAGGTCGAGAGAATCCACCAAGGATGTGAGACCTTTTCGAGGTTTTATGTCGGAGCCTTTGCTCGACGACGTTAACCTGTGTGGAAGAGGTCGAGAGAATCCACCAAGGATGTGAGACCTTTCCGAGGTTGTATGTCGGAGCCTTTGCTCGACGATGTTAATATGTGTGGAAGAGGTTGAGAGAATCCACCAAGGATTTGAGACCTTTCCGAGGTTGTATGCGGAGCCTTTGCTCGACGACGTTAACCTGTGTGGAAGAGGTCGGGAGAGTCCAGCAAGGATGTGAGACCTTTCCGATGTTGTATGTCAGAGCCTTTGCTCGATGACATTAACCTGTGTGGAAGAGGTCAAATCGAATCCCCATGTGATTGATTTTGCTTTGATTAGGAGGGGGCGAACGCCGCGTATATCCTGAATCAAATGTGAAGAATGGTCTATCTTTAGACCGTTACTGTCTTTTTGAGTTTGAGATTAAGACTTTGTCCAAGGAGTAGAAGCCCAGCAGAAAACTATATAAGGCTTGTAATTGATTGGAAGTATCCTTTGAATGTCGCTGGGATTTCCCCGAAATATCATCTTGATATAGAAAGCATCGTAGGATCTTTTTGATCATAATTGGGGTCAAAGTTGCCCCCCAGTTTGCATCTGATGCAATAATGACTTATGTCAGGAAGTTGATAAGAGCGGTCTTTTGAGATTGGAGCAAAAGTTTCACCCCAGTCGGGAACCATTTTCCCACAGACGATGCCAAACTGTTGCGTCCAAAAGTATTCGCGGTGGTAGATAAATATAAAGTTTATCGTCTTAGAGTTGTACGAAAATCCGGCACGCAATAAGATAAGAGAGAGAGTCTAACATTTATGAAACACCAAGATTTTTACATGGAAAACACCTGAAAAGGGGGAAAAACCACGGAGCCTAGCCCAGTTTGAATGAATCCACTAGTATTGCAGTCGATTACAAATGAGGCCCTTCCTTGGTGGAAGGTCTTAGCTTGATGTACATCTTATGGAGTACATTACATGATGTTAATACAAAGAGTTATTGTTGACATGTTTGTTTGGTCGGAAGGATTGTAGTCGGAGGGCGATGGAGGTCGGAAGACTTGTAGTCGGTGGGCGACGTATGTTAGGAGGACCGTAGTCGGTTGGCGACGGAGGTTGGAAGAGCAGTAGTCGGTGGGCGACGTAAGTAAGGAGGACCGTAGTTGACAGGCGACAGAGGTCGGAAAGGCTGTAGTCGGCGGGCGACATAAGTCAGGAGGACCGTAGTCGGCGGGCAACAGGGGTCGGAAAGACAAGTCGGCGGGCAACATAAGTCAGGAGGACAGTAGTCGGCGGGCGACAGAGGTCAGAAAAACTATAGTCTGACGACGAAGATCAGAAGGACAGCGTTAGGTAGAAGTCCAACAATGGAAAGAAATCCATCTTCGCGTAGATGTCCAGCGAAGTCTGATAATCGGTAGAAGTCCGGCGTCGGGTAGAAACTTGGCGAAGAGTGAAGGTTTGACGTCGGGTAGAAGTCCGACGTCTGTTGGTGGCAAAGGAGAACTGCGGCTTCACTTGGGCGGAGTTTCGTCATCAGGAGGGAACTCTGTTGCAAATTGGGAAGAATTTCAGCATCACATGGAAGTTCGGAAGAATTCCTGCGTTCTCCTGAATATCACGCAGAATCCCAGCATGTTCGGGCGACAGGAAGAGCTCCGGCGGTGGTCGAGGAGGAGGAGATTCTCCTTTTCCCCTTTCTCTTCTTCTTCCCTTCTTCTTCTCTCTCTTCACTTGAGTCCCCCTTTGTGTAGAATGAGGGTTCTATTTATAGTTTTTCTTTAGTGTCATAGCATGTGAATATGCGTGAGATCATGGGCAAATTAGGAGTGGTTTGAATGGACGGTCGATATCGAATCCTTTGATCATGCACCGTGTAATATCTCGTTCCCTTGCTGTTCCTCTCTGAATTGGATTTTCCTCCCAGAATCGGTCAGGACGAAGTTGAGATCGTCCAGGCCGATCAGTGCATTGAAAACAGCTGATTTCTGGAGTGTTTTCTGGAAGGATTTCTGGACAGGATCGTCCGGGACGATGTTGAGATCGTCCAGGCCGATCTGTACTGTAGAAATGATCGGCCAGACAACAGCCATGGGAACTGTCCAGGACGATCAGAAATTGGTCTGATCGTCCCGGGACGATCTGGCTATCGGCCAGGCCGATCAGTTCACAGATATAAGAAAATCAGCTCGTTTTGAAGAGAGAGAAAACATTTTTATAAAACAAAAATATCTGAGGAGAGAGAAAGAGCGGAAAAGCAAAGGAAGAAGTCCGATTTCGGGGCCCGCGGAGCGATTTTCATCGTTCGTTGCTGTTGGATATTTTGTTTGTCTCGTGGTAAGGACTCCGAACTCTACTTCTGTTTTCGAAGATTTTGAGGTTTTGTAAAATGGTGCTCAGATTTGTGTTTTTGTAAGTGATTTTTGTACCCGGTTTGGTACTGGCGAAGATTTCACCGCATAACTTTTGGTATAATGTAGATGTGATTATTCTGCACGTATTGATGATTTTCTGGCAGTTTTCGTCCGGTCCGTTTTGGTTCTGCGGGGTTTTATTTTGACTGCAAATTATTATGATGTCCGAATTGGTTTGAGCAGTAAAAGAATAGTCTTATAGTGTTGCTGTGTACGTTCTGTATTAATTTGGTGAATTGTGATTTTTGGAGATTTCTGTGTAAATTTTGTAGACTGCCGTTGCTCTGCCCGATTTTAGTACGATTTTTTATTTTCCCAGAATTGATAGATTGAATTGATATGTATATGGCTATTGATATGACTGTTCTAGATTTCTCTATTATTGCTTATTGCATCGATTATTGCATTGATTGATTGATTCTGAAAGACAAGTAAAAACCTGGTTGAACGTTGGTTATAGAAACCAACGTATGGATATCTACAACAGCAATATTGATAACTACAACAGCACTATTGATAATATCCAGTTTAACCTGGTTGAACGATTGATAACTACAACAACAATATTGATAACTACAACAGCACTATTGATAATAGCCAGTTTAACCTGGTTGAACGATTGATAACTACAACAGCACTATTGATAATAGCTAGTGTTTGTGCTTGTCGAGTAAGACCATTGTATGAAATTGCATGTATATGATATTGCATCGTATAGATTTCCTGATCTGTATTGATTTATTGATTTCGGATTGATTTATTGATATTGATCGATTTATTGAATTGATTTATTATTGAACGGATCTATTGATTTGATTTCAATTGATCTTTCGCCGTATTGACTTGATCGTTTATTGGGATTTTGAGTCGACTGATACTAATGACTGGCAGAATTGATTGATACGATTTCACTCTATTGATTTGACTGATGTGATACAATAAGTAAGACGACTAGACCATTTTATAGATGTAATTGATGTTATCGATTGCTATGATAGAAATTGTAGAGAATGGATTGACGCCTTGATTTTGAGCTTTATGGATTTTCTACTGGTTATTGACTTTATTGATTTCTGTTTCGTATCGATCTCTGTATTGCATTGACTCATTGATCATGTTCGACTGATTGATTTGACATGAGTTGATTAACCTGCATATTGTTTTCAGTGTCGTGCTTTGATTTCAGTTGTAGGCTTTGGTGACCTGCTGGGCTTTGTAAGCTCATTATATGTGGTTAATGATTTCAGGTGCAGGGCCTCCAGCTTGAAGATCTTTCTGCCGAGTTCTGTAGCTTTTTCTTTTGTAGCCTTGGTAGGCTTTCTTTTGTAGCCTGTATGGCTAGTGTAGTGTTTTCTTTTGGCTGTACTTTGACTCTTGTACTATTTGTGAATTATAGTATTCGCTGCTATTTCTTTTCTGTAATGTAATTATCTCTGGCTCTGGATATATGTATGTGTGGATTGATATGAACAACAGATGATGAAACCGATAGAAAGAAAAGAAAATAAAAAAAGAAAAGAAAAAAAGAAAAGAAAAAGAGGCAATAGAACAATCAGATGAATCCTTTCGCTACACGGATCTTGGGGTTGTTACACACCGTTCGTTGGACATTTCAAGGTCTTAATGATGTCTGAATTCGGTGATCTTAGGCTCGTTGGATTTTTCTCGTCGAGCCGCTCGATTCGAGTATAAGCTCGTTAAAATCGGAGACCATTTGGTAACTCAAATTGTGGTTTGAACCTTCCAACAGCTCTTCGGGTCCTTGATTCGGACCCATTTGGACTCGGATTAGGTCGAATTTGGTGTCGTTGGATTCGTATTTCCGTGACGCTCAGTTTGACTGTAAGCTCGCTGAAATCGGAGTTCATATGCTCTCGAATTTAATCTTTGAAGTTTCCAACTTGATTATTGCCTCGAGATTCGTGCCCGATCAAGATAATTTTTGCATGACGTATCATTCATAAATTTGTCAGAATTTTCCAAACTAAAACAATAAAAAACTAAAGCATTTTTATGAGCTATGTTTTTTTTTTTTTTTTTTTTTTTTTGACAGTCTATTATAGCCATCGCAAATAAAAGAGGTGCTTCGTTCCTAGTGACATCAAAGTTGGAAAAAAAAAAAAAAACAAAAAGAAAAAAACAAAAAACAAAAAGAAAAAACAAAAAACAAAAAACAAAAAGAAAAAAGAAAAAAAAAAACTATTATGGATATATCAAGTGGCTGTCGCGTGGCCTCAGCAATCGAAGGATTTGTTCTAATCCTATTCAGCATGAGCTGGCAGTCAGAGCCAAAATAAAGGCTAATGTTGATTTCTTTTTCTTTTTTTCGATGTTGATATGTTTCGCGATAGTGTGCTTTTGCTTGTCGATGATCACGTTTTTCTCGATGTTCTTTTTAAGATAGCGTTTATGTAAAATTTATTTGAACTTAATAAGTTAATGTGTTTGAGGATTTGTTTGAAACTGTAATTTTTCAATATTGAAGTTATGGAGAAAAAAGTAATTAAATTATTTAGGTTGCAAAAACTAACTTTTTGCGTAATAAATAAGAAGCAAAGTACATAATTTATTTCAATCTCCTTTTTTTTAAAATATATTTTATTTTTTTATTTTTGGACATTTCATACGTTTGGAATCATTAAAGTTTCGAAAACGGAATTTTATATTTTAACAATAATAATAATAATAAAAAGAATACATCATTACCGTTGGTTTGACAATACACTCACTCGTCGCTTGTTTTTTTTTTTTTTTGACATTTAGGCCATTTAAGACAAACTCACAAACACAACGCATACACATAGACTCGAACCCTGGACCTCTTAGTTGGAAGCCTAAGCTCTCAACCAATAGGCCAAGGAGAGTTGTGTACTCGTCGCTTGTTAAATAGGTGATAGAGCAATTTTTTATTTTTTAAGAAAATTTAATTTTCAGCCATTTAATATTCTAAAATTTTATAAAAAAAAAAAAAAACAGGCATTAACTTTTTCGAGCACAATTTTATTATTTATAAAAAAAATATTTTTACAATTTTTTTCTTAAATGATTGTAAATTTTTTGAAAAAAGTTGTTTTTAGATATTATAAAATTAATTTCATTTAAGAGTTTTGTTTTTAATTTTAATCATAAATTTTTAAAATTAATTGTTGATGCATCATTATTTTTTTATATTTTTTAACAATTATTTGATTTGACAAGGTATGAGAGAGTTGCTACTAGTAAATCACATCATAAGCTCCACAAATAGTTTTGGACTAGTTTTATACTTTTTTAGTAATTAATTTAATTCTCACTTTACATTATGCATTAATAGCGATTAATACATGGTAAATACAATATTAATTTTTGCATCAAATATCCTCCTAAAAACCTCACTAAATACTTGCATTACTCCATTAATAACTTGGTCCACCTATCAATATATAGACATAACCATCATCCTTTTAACATCACATCTCTAGAGCAATATCACTATTGTTGTAGGTGCTAGAAATTTGGTAGTTCCTTTTCTTCATTTATAGAGCTATGGCAAGAAATGATCATCCAATTATTTTTATGTAGGCATCATTCAAAGAAGTATTTTGTTGTTGTAAGCATCATTTTATAGATATGCATGATAAGCTAATATGGAGATAACATGCGAAATCCATTAAAACGCATAGTGATCTTACATTTAAATTTTTCATTGAGTATAGATGAAAGCCATTACAAGAGAGATTTAAGGAGACAAATAATCAGTCAATCGAGTTGCATTGCATTCAGATGAGGTACCATGCAATAGAGGATGCAACTGATGAGGACCTAGGCTTGAATGGGACAATGCATCAATGGTGTGATTTCATAGAGGACACACTTATATTAAACTTGTATGATGAGTTTATAAATGTACCATTTCAAAGAAGTGTGAAGAAAAAAAAAATTGTCTGGAGCCGATTGACAAGAGATATAACACCATTTTAAGTGTTCTTTAAACTCAACTACAATCTCGCATGCATAAGTTACTTAACAAAAGGGAGAGTGAGCTTACACAGAAGTGGATGATATTTGGCTATTTGCAAGGAATCATTACCTTATTTATGTATACTTATCATATAGGTAGCTTTTTATAATTATTATAATGTTTGTCTACAACTATGTTCACCATCCTTTGTAATCATTGCAATTAATTATTAGACCATGTAGCTTTTAATTTTCTTGTCTTTTTTATCATTATGAAGAATATATTGTAGAATGCAAAAATAATAATGATAACATGATATTTCATTAAAAATAAGCATATAAAAAGTACATCAAAGAAGGAATCAAACCACTACTGCTGATGAAAGTATAGTGGCACTAGACATTTAATACTGATCTCCATGGTGTGATGTAGAAGGAATCAAACATGGTGCCAACCATGATGGTCCCTAAGGCAACAATGTTGAAGGCATAAATAGTGATTATCTTAGAATTGCTCACTATGTTCTAGTCTAACACAAATCAAATGAATGCCACTAATGATAACTTGATGGTGTGAGAATAGAAAATGGAGTTGTCCGAGGATCTATATAGATGAATTGTCTAGGACCAACCTTGATGGATGGCCCAGCATCTTCATAAGTGACTGGTTCAGAATTTGCAAAGGTGGATTATCCTTGATCTATCTAGGCCAAAGGTCATACCTCTAAATTATATCATAAATTTTATCATATGGATGTAGCAATATATATACTATTTGGGAAATGGATTATTCAATACATTCAACTGCATAAGTTCTTGAGTTTATTGATTTTTTTTTTTATCTTAGGAGACCATAATCATTTCCAAAGAATTACTAAAATAGGTCATCAGTCTCCACAAAAAAACCTGCATTATGCACATAAGATAAAATTGCATTAATCTATATAAGCATACATTGATAATTCTTAAAATTGATTGGGGGACATATGGTAGCATGTTTGTACCACTTCTACAAGGGTTGTAAGCAATAATCTATAACATCTCATATTTTGTGTGAATTTTTTAGCCTAATCATTGCCTTCATTGTCTTGCATGAAAATAAATGAGCATATGTTATTCTAAATGGCAATATAGTGATACTCCATCTAGTTATCACTGCCTTTCCTTGAATATCCACTTATTGGAAACCTTGCTCCATATGCTCCATATTAATTTGAAGCACTCTAGTAAATTGTCTCTCTATACAGTCAGGCATTTTCCACTCAATACAACACTAATTGATGAGTGGGAGTCAAACCACCCGGATATCCTGTCTTAAAGTTCATAGCTATAACATTCTTAGTTATATTTGAAGTCAATATTATGGATAAATATATTGGTCCATCGGATTTTATTTTATATTTCTATAATTAAATCTGCATAGCTACCAACATACTATTTTGAAAGACATATTAGTGTTTTATTATCGATTTAAGAATAGAAATACGTTTTACTTTTATAATTAAATTCACCATAGAGAAAATAATATTGATCCCAAAAGATAAAAATGAATTCAACTATTATTTTGAAAATGAAATAAACCAAATATAAAACTTTATTTACGTCCATAGATCTTTTGCCCTACTCTAGTGAACCAAAGTAGTGTCTTTTTTTTTTTAGGTTGTAAATTCCTTATAAAGACAAGCCTCTATAGTTAATTACATCTCAAGACAAATCTTGAAAAAACTCTCGATTAAAGTGCTGACTAAGCTTCTTTAAATTTATAAAGGTTTAGATCAAAGAATACAAATTTAAAACCTATTAATAGGAAAAATGTTCAAAATTTGAACAGTTCTTTATGGAGTCAATGAATGAAAGGCAGAGAGTACTTGATATTCTAAGAAAAACCCAGAAACACTCTAACATACTCTAAGGTTTGGCTTTAAAAATTTAGACAGGCTTAAATTTATATTTTAGCTGATGATTTATTAGAAGATCAAGATAAGAGGCAAACCCAATTGGGGGCATTCTTCTCTAGTGATTGAAGGTGTGTTATATCGCCAATCACTTGATGAAGGATAAAGAGTGGATCTTACTAGAAAGATGACTTTCCTTCACATTGGAGGCTCTAGCAATCACAAAAGTCTTGAGTGGCTGAGGTCCTCAGCTTGCCTCAGGGGTTAGTCTAATCTTTTCTATCAGCTTATATCCGATGGGGGGTTGGACAATCCCACACTACTCATGTGATTTGCTAGATATCGCAAGATCGAGAGGCTGGGTTAGTAAAGATTTCAATTAGGGAGGACTTTCAGAGGAGTTCTCAATGAAAGAGACGGGGGTTTGGACTCAGGGTTTCGATTTCCCTGAGTATTTTGAAGGCTTAATATAGGCGGGTGCCTTCAATTGTGCTATGTTTTGAGGTCGTTAGGACTCCAAGTTTTGGGCATGCTAGCCACATTGTTAGTCTGTATTTGGTAAGCTTCTCGGCTAGCATATCTTTTGATGATATAGGGACTTTCCTAAGTGCTGGCTAATTTTTCGAGTGCAACATGATGAGCGGCTGCGTTTGTTTTTCTTTAGGACCAGATTTAATGGTCGAAAGAATTTCTCTCTAACGTGTAGAATGTAATATTTGGCAGTTCTTCGCTTTATTTCTTCCTGTCGGAGGCCGGCTAGCACTTAGAGTTATTTCAGTAGATCTGTGGCTATTTGTAAGCCTTTTTGGTTGAGTTTCTCTGATTCAGTCGTTGTAGTTTGGGTTGCGACTAGTACTCTTAGACTTGGTAGTTCGAGCTCTATCAGAAGTATAACCTATGTACCATGCGAGAGCAAGAATGGTGTGTGGCCTGTAGCTATTAATGGCAGCTTTCTGTGAGCCCAAAGTACTAAATTAAATAGTTCGGCCCACTTTTCTTTGGCACCTTTGCTCTTTTTCTTGAGAAGGTTAAGTATGAGCTTGTTGGTGGCTTCAACCTATCAGTTCGTTCGAGGGTGATGGATTGATGTAAATTTGAGGTGGATGCCTTGGACTTTTCAAACTCTTTGAGGTTCTTGTGAGAAAATTGCGGTCCATCATAAATGATGATGGGAGGTGGTGAAGATAGTAGATGTTGGAATAGCCAGGCGATAAGGATTGTAGTTGGGTGATCATGGTCCAATGACAGCGGTTGGCCGATAGAAGCTCTGTAGGCAATGATCCTACAACAAAGGTTCGACATTCACTATCAACACGTGAATGTTCAACAAAGGTGATTATGTTGTGGTATCCAAACAATGCTTAGACATTATAGTAACCCGTAGTAGTGGTGCGCTTTTGCTAGATTTGTAATGATGTGAGATTGGGGATTTCTTTTTCACTTATTATATTTTCTGATTATTGTTTTAATACCTTCAACTTTGCCCTAGTGTTCTTTGCTTTTGGGAGCTTATGTGATCACAGGGTTCATGCTCTCAAATCTCTCAAAATTGATGGCTTTTTTTATTTTTTTTTTAATTTTATTTGTACTTTCCCACATCTCCATTGAATACAATCTGTTATATGATCGGTACTTTGCCCACAAAATGAGGAATCTCTTTCTCTTTTCTGGTCCTACAGGAAAGACTAGTTATGATGGAATCAGTACACAGTTCCTAGTCGAAGAAGCATTACACGGTCTTAAGTTGCTTGCTACTTTTGCAAGGTTAGGCCCATAACCTGCCGTTGTCCACTATTTTATTTTAATGTACTTTCATATTTGAAAGTCATTTTATTTTTATTTTAAAGTATATTCATATTTAATTTATCATATTAAGTTTTGTTTCTATTATAGCTAGCATATTAGGAAAAGTGCTTCCTAAACTACTTTGTGAATTTGGCTAAAGATTAGTCATCTTTTAATGCAAATTTCTCCATCAATCTGTAATATTGAAATGTTTGAAAAAATAATCTCAATTTCTTAATTAGTAGACAATCCTCCTAATCATGGATTGATTTTCTCATTGGGCTATAATCTTTTGCCAATCATGGAGAGATATTTAAGAAGTCATCAAAATAAATAAGGCCCCTCTATCAAATATTTTTTAGTCCGCCACTATTTGAGTTAGAGGACTCCTGTGTCATTAGTAAATACCAACAAGATTACAGAGAAATTATTAATTATAGTGTTCTGGTATGAGTTATATTAGATATGGTGTATGTGTGATTATTGATAAGAGTTTGAAGAATAGTGCTATAAAATAAATAGAATCTGACATAGAATTATAGATTTAAAGATTATTATTGATGCTAAGATTATTAATATTATAAGTACTTATGCTCCTCAAGTAGATTTGGATATATGTTCAAAATTAAAATTTTAAAATAATTTAGAAGAATTAATACAAAATATATCTCTTGAAGAAAGAGTTTTTATTTGAGGAGATTTAAATAGACATGTTGATAGGCGGGTATAAGGGTGTCAATATTTGACACGACCAGAAAACCTGACTCGAATCCGACCAAAAAATTCTGGGTTAGGGTCAACCCATTTGTAAAACAGGTCGAGTTCAAGTTCAACAAACCTACGTTGCCTGCCCGCATCTGTCCGCATCGCATCGAGTCGCATTTTCCCATGTTAAATCGAGTCACATGTCTCTTCTCTATCGTGTCTTCCTGCATCGCTGTCGCGCATGTTGTCGCCACTGTCGCGCCACTGCCTTACGAGATTTGGCTGAATAAGCATGTGAATGGAGGGCCAGTAGGAGAATTACGGGTCGAGTGAGGTCAAGTCTGGTTGCCCTAAACCCGAAGCAGGCCGTGTTCTGTTCCAAAAAATTGACCCGTTTTCAAAAACGGTTTGGGTCAGGTCGAATAATGTCAGGTCAGTTCATGGTTGGACCTGAACCCGACCCGTGACCCGATTTTGACAACCCTAAGCGGATAGATGATTTTAAAAGCATTCTTTATGGCTATGAATTTAGAGCGATTAATGAAGGTGACAAAATAATATTAGATTATTTCTATAACGTATGATTTTGTAATCATTAATACCTTATTTAAGAAAAGAAATGAACATCTCATAACTTATAAGAATGGATATAGTATAACTCAGATTGATTATTTTCATATAAAAAAAAAAAATCATTTAGATTGCAAAGATTAAAAAGTTATTACAAGTGAAAGTTTATGTTTCTAACACTTCTTATTAGTTTTAGACTTTAAGATGAAGAGGAAGAATATACAAAATTTAGTAAAACATTATTCTAGGATTAGATAGAAGCATTTAAAGAATATAAACAAAAATATTTTTGAAAGTAAGATTCTAGATCTTAAGATTTTGGTAGTGCATAAGGAAGCTAATGTTATGTGAAAAAAGTAACTAGTGATATTAAGAATGTTACGAAGGATGTGTTCAGACTATCAAAGAAAAAAAATCTGCTAATAGTAAACAAAGTTGTGGTAGAATCAAAATGTGCAAGAAAAAATAAAAAATAAAAAGTTTTGTTATAAAAATTAATTTAGATGTAAAAACACGAATAATTGGAAGATATAAAGAGGTCCATAAGGAAACCAAGAAAGCAATATGCGATGTAAAAAATTTAACTTTTAATGATTTATATAATAAATTAGATAGTAAGGAGAACGAAAAATATATGTATAAGTTAGCCAAACAATGAGATAGGAGTAGTAAGGATTTAGTTTAAGCGAAGTGCATCAAGGATGAAGATCAAAAAAGCGCTTGGATTTTAAACAAAGGTGGATGAAATATTTTGTTAAATTTTTAAATAAAGATTATGAGAATGCAATTGAGTTTAGTGACCTCAGCTGCACTCTAAATGAAAATATATATTTTTATCAGCGTATTATTAATTCGAAGTTAGAGCGGCTTTAAAAAAATGAAATATGGAGAAGCTGCTAGACCTTATGATATTCCAATAAATGTGTGGAAATGCTTAGGAGATAAACGAATTTCTTGACTTACTAAACTTTTTAGTATTATTTTGAAGACTAAAAATATGTTAGATGAGTGGAGAATGATTGTGTTGATTCTTTTTTTTAAGAATAAATGTGACAAGATTGTGTGAATTATAGAGGAATTAAGTTAATAAGAAATAGTTTAAAACTATGGGAAAGAGTTATGGAGCATAGGTTATGATGTGATACTCATATTTCTCGAAATCAATTTGGATTCTTGTAGGATAGGTCTATTATGGAAGTTATACATTTATTGAGAGGTTTGATGGAGAAGTATATATTGAATAAGGAGGATCTACATATGATATTTATTCATTTAGAGAAAGCATATGATAAAGTTCCAAGAGAAGTGGTCTGGAAAGTTCTAGAAAAGAACGAGATTAATAATGCTTATATTCAAGTAATTAAGGATATATATGTATGAGTTATTACTTGTTTTCAAACATAATGTGGTTTGACTAAGTGTTTTCCTATTTTAGTTGGATTACATCAAGGATCAGCTTTAAGCCCATATCTTTTTTCTTTAGTCATGGATGTTCTCGCTAGACTTTGTAAGAGGTTGTACCCTAATGTATGCTTTTTGTTGATGATATTCTCTTTGTTGACAAGGCTAAAGAGGGAGTTGAATGTGAACTTGAATTATGGAGGTCACCTTTAGAGTCTAAAGGTGTGAAACCCCTTAAGTAAAAGAAGCTAAATTCTTAAACATTGAGACACCTTTTGGTGTAAAGATTGAATTTTCATTAAGAAATTTCACAGTTAAGCGTGCTCATCTCAGAGAAATTCTAGGATGGGTGACCTCCTGGAAAGTTACACAAACAGAGCAAACCATGAGACCCTTAGGCCAAAGCGGACAATAGCTCGATAGTTAAGAGTTTAGGCTGTTACAAATGGTATCATAGCAATATATCAACTGAAAGATGAGAATTAAGTATCATATACAAAAAAGTGCTACGCCATGGGAGCCACCTCTTATAGGACAAAGTGTTGTGTGGAGGGAGTCACCACTTGAACTTGTAAGGGCCATCTCTAAAATCCTATCTACCTTATGGATGATTCTGAGTAAAGATGCTGACGAGAATGTTAGTTACTTAGGTGAGGAAGATTGTAAAACCCTTTAAATAAAAGAAGCTAAACTCTTAAACATCGAAATATCTTTTTATGTAATGGTTGAAATTTCATTAAGAAATTTTACAGTAAAGCGTGCTCATCTCGGAGAAATCCTAATATGGGTGACCTCCTGAGATGTTACACCAACATGAAAAAATCACGAGGCCCTTAGATCAAAGCTTAGGGCCCACCTCTAGAATCTTAACTACCTGGTGAATGATTTTGGGATAAGGATACTAACGAGGATGTCAGCCCCTTAACTATGGGAGATTGTGAAACCTCTTAAGTAAAAAAGCTAAACTCTTAAGCATAGAGACAACTTTTGATGTAATAGTTGAAATTCCATAAAGAAATTTTGTAGTTAAGCGTGCTCATCCCGGAGAAATCTTGGGATGGGTGACCTCCTGGGACGTTACACCAATAGGACAAAACTGTGAAGCCCTTAGGCCAAAGCGGATAATATTCGATAGTTAAGAGTTTGGATTGTTACAAAAGGTTTTTATTTGAGTAGATCTAAAATTGAATATATTGAGTATAATTTTAGTTGTAATAGATCTAATGGGGGAATTATGATTTTGGGCTATCAAGTCATTAATAAGAGTACATGTTTTAGAAATCTTGGGTCTATCATTCAAAGCGATGTTAAAATAGATGGGGAAATTACTAGTAGATTTCAAGTTGGATGGTTGAAGTGGAGGAATGCATCGGGCTTGTTGTGTGATAGAAAAGTCCACCTCAAACTTGTAATAAATCTAGTGAGGATTGTGACTTTGGGCGATTAAGTCATTAATAAGAATACATGCTTTAGATATCTTGGGTCTATCGTTGAGAGCGATGTTGAAATGGACGGGGATATTACTAAAATAATTCAAGTTGGATGGTTGAAGTGGAGGAATGCGTCGGGCTTGTTGTGTGATAGAAATATCCACCACAAACTTGAGGGAAAATTCTATAAGATGGTGATGAGACAAGCAATGCTTTATGGTGTAGAATGTTATCCATTTAAAGAGAAACATAATATTAAGTTAAGTGTTGCAAAGATGAGGATGCTCGGGTGGATGAGAGTCTTTACTCTTAGAGACATGATACAAAACGAGCATATATATGAAAAGGTAGGAGTAGCTCCAGTGGAAGATAAGATTATATAGAGTCGTCTTAGATGGTTTGGTCACATAAATTGGCAACCTTCTGATAACCCGGTTAGGAGAGTAGATGTATTAGATTTGACTTATGTTAATAAAGGTATAAGTAAACCTAAAAAGACATGGTTAGAAAATATTATAAATGATATTTCTTTATTAGATTTAAATGAGAGTTTAACTCTTAACATGACACAATAGAGAAAAAGGATTTATGTAGCCGACCCCACGTAGTGGGATAAAGGCTTAATGTTATTGTTGTTGCTCTTTGTTTAAAAAATCCTAGAGACCCTAATCAACTCGCCAATCCTCAACTTCCTGAACAATAAGAGGCTCTATTTATATGAGCTTGTCTAGAACTCAGGGGTCTCTTCTTGCTTTGGTATCATCAAACTGATCAATTGTGCTTATGAAGGAAAACCCCTTAGCCTCCATCTTCTCATCTTACTGCCTATATTTGGATCTCGTGACAGAAAAATAATAATTACTTAAAAATAGATGTTGGAGATGTCATAGGCTGCTTAGGAGAGTTACCATTCGGTCCATTTGCTTCAACTCCTCTATGTTTAAAATTTGAAGAAAATTTTCTTCTAAGTAGCTTATGAAATCTCCATCTTCTATTTCAAATAATTGATGTGCTTCCATCAATAATAGTGATGGATAGTAAGATTAAAAATGGACGTGAAGGGCTTCTTCATTAGTGCAATTGGGTTTGATGTTGCTAGAGAAATAAGAAACCCATGAGCTATAAAAAAGTACATATGAATAGAGCTCATTGTTATTAAGTACCCAAGAATCGACGAGTTGATTAGGGTCTCCTGCATTCTCTAAAAGAAGAATAGGAAATAAACAATAAAAAAAGAATTATAAATCAAAATGGAATGCATATGTTGAATATGCATGTATAAGTTAATATATTACTTCTAACTTTTTTGTGTTTTTAAATTTAATTTCAAATTATCCACATGTGAGCAAAGGACTATGGCTATAAATTAAATGTAATTGAGTTCAAACATTGAATGAATGCCCTTACGATCTTATTGGTATCGACTTATAATGTAAGCAACCTCCAACTAAGCTATTTAATTCGACCATTCTCCGGGAGTTATTACTTGAAGATTTCGGTAAAGCAAGCTTTTGTAATAATAATAAATATAAGGAAGTCAAACTTCTCCATCAATTAAGGCACAAATGCAAAGATGAGCAAAATCATAACATTATACAATGTATGATTAATTATTTTTATTTTCTCAAAATGTTTAATTGGCATTGGATTTATATCTATTGTATACCCATAATCACTATCTTTGGTATTATAATGGGTGGTAGCAACTAAGTCGTGATGAGAGTACTACCTCTCAGGAGTAGATCCCTCAAAAGTCACACTTGGGACTAGCAGAGGAATTCACCAGCGGAGAACAACAACATCACTCACCCACATCGGCCAAGGAGCTCACTGTATGCTAGGTAACTCAGAACTTACTCACCAAGATAATAGATTGCCTATCATCTCAATCAAATCCTCCCTCTCTAATCACGCTAGAACAAGCTATAGGAAAGTGCCTCCCCTAGTGACTTCACACTCCATTCAACTGCTAATACCAAGCTTAGGAACTCTTCACCCTCACAAACAGATATGCTCTCCTTTCACAATAGGGTAAGGGCCTAATAGGCATAAAGAGGATGCCGGTTGGAAGTCAATTTGGTGTCCATCTCATTAGCTCTCACGATGTGCATTACCCCCATCACCTTTAGTGATGAAGATAACTCATCGGGAAGGAACTTGCATAATGATGATGTGGTCGTTATAGCTTTGGTAGCCAACTATCAGATTTACAACATTTTAACAGACATAGGAAGTTTTGTGAATATTATTTTTAAATCTAGTTTTGATAAAATGAACTTGCTCGCTCCCGAACTCACTCTTACTATAGGAATCATCTATGGATTCTCTGGCGAGCACTGAGATACCAACGGAGTACTTTCCCTACCTATTGAGGGGGAGGGCGACCATCACCATACGTCAATGAAAAACTTCATCATTATTGACATCCTAGTGACCTACAATAACATATTTGGCAGACCCCCAATGAACACTTTTAGAACCGTCATATCCACATACCATGCACATTGCAGTCAAATTCCTAGTAGAAGGTATGGAGATCAAGGTGAGAGGCAACCTCACCTAGCCATGTACCAACTACTTGCGAGCAATGGGCAAGGTGGCGACTGCCCTGGAAAAAGTCCTCTAACTGGATGTAGAGCGAGAGTCCGGCTTGGAGGCAATAAAAGAAGTTGAAGAAGTGTCCGTCGTGGAAAGCGAGCAAGATAGAACTCTCATAATCGTATAATCCATAAAAATGCTATTTGCAATGATCTATCCTCTCCACCACAATTAATAAATGTTTGCTTTCATTAAAAATATGAATATGAGACATATGTGTTGACCCCTATAACTTAAACTATGTGCAAAAAGGACAAAGATGGCGGATCGAGCAATGCGCGGGTTGATACAACGCATCACTTGAAGGGTCAAATGATCTCCGATTGTAAAATGAACATCGTCGTTGCGATCAGGATATCAAATTTTGCTAGGTCAAGGCCCGTCGCAATCAAATCGGATGAGATTGGTCAAAAGAGACGACCGACACCCGAAATTAAGGTGCGAAGCTGATCAAACGATGTCGGATCGACGAACCGATTTCGCCATTACGATTGGAACATTATGAATACTCAAAACTACGTTTTTTATGTTCAATTTGGATCATCCGAATTGGTGGCACAAATTTCGAGGCAAAACACGTATATCGAGAAAATTGGCTTCGACGTTGGTGAAACAAAGTCCGATCGCGAAATGAACTTCGCCACTGCATTCAGAATATCCTAAATACCTAAGGGAGACATCCAATTTATTCAAATTCAAGCATGCGAGGTCAACACGCACTTCGAGGTAAAGCACAAATTTCAAGAAAAGTTTGCCTGACTCGACCCAAATAACGTCAGATTGACGAACGGACTGCGTCATTGTGTTCAGAATGTCAAAAATATCCTAAATGCACTATCAATTTGTTTAATTGAGGTTGTGCACGTACATCGAGGCGGTTCAGTGTAAAAATTAGCCTCGTAGTTGCTCAAATGACGTCCGATTGCAAAATGGACTGCGTCGTTGTGTTCGGAACATCGATAATATCCTAAATGCACTACCAATTTGTTTAATTGAGGAAATACACGCAAATCGAGGTGGGCACATGCAAGAATTACCATCTGTATGCTCAAATGACGCCCGATCGAGAAATGGACTGCGTCATTGTGTTCAAAACACTGAAAATACCCTAAATGCACTACCAATTTGTTCAATTGAGGTTGTGCACGCAAATCGAGGTGGGCACATGCAAGAATTATTATCGGGGTGCTCAAATGATGTCCGATTGTGAATTAGACTTCGCAGTTGTGTTCGGAACAACGTCAATACCCTAAATACACTGTTAATTTGTTTAATTCTGATATTCGACGAATTTGACACATTTAACGGAGCGAAATACACGCAAAACGAGGAAAGCACTCAAATTGATGCATTTGGACTGGACTAATATGCTTGGTCATTCTAAATTAAATACAGAAGTGACTGGAATACCAAAATGGCATTAACTCAATAAAATTTCAGCAAAGTCAGAGACCGAATAGGGAAATAAATTAAATGCAATACCTCATTCAGTCAAAATCTGGCTGTCTCCTATCAAATCCCGTCACTCTCTATAGCTGGCTTCAACTTCCTCACTCGTGGTATAATCAAAAATAAAACAAACAACCTTCTGGTGGTCTGGCTTTGACGGAAGCCTGTAGTCCCCTCCCTTGCGTGAGAACTGATTCAAGACCTCTCCTAACTGGCCTCCACTTTCCTCCCAAAAGAACCGCAGCTCACCTGATTCAAACCTCAGCCTTCCACCTCCACCCGTCTCCTTCTCCAGCACCCGAAGACCAACCCCCTCACCTGCTCTCTGTTGAATCTGAACAGCAGTAGGAGGTCACCAGTCCAACAAAGTTCAACTGGCCGCAAGCCTAACAAGTGTTTCCTTTCAGCCGTGTATCACAAGAAGCTGGTCATTAGCAGCAAGCTTCTCCTTCATTTTATAGAGTAAGTGCAGTGTAAGGACAAGCTCTCCATGTAGATTCTTTTTTTTTTTTGCAGCTTTCCACGTGGAGACCAGCACAACAAAGCTTTTGTCTTTTTCCCTCAGCAACTTTATTCCCTAGCATATTCGGCTGAAATCATCTCAGTAATTTTTATTCCTTTTCGTTTCTCAAATGGATGTCTAACACATCTCACGTGAAGCATTGTCATGTGCATTTCCTCTGTTCCATTGATCAGCTTTAATCATTTAAGGCGTCAGTTTTGTCCCCTTGCTCTCAGCCCTATATCAGAGAATAAAAAAAAAAATCATTACTTTAGTCCACTTCTAAAGCCCACTATACCCTCAAAAATCAGCCCACATCCCGTTAAAATCATACCAGAAATCTGTATCAAACCATTCTTCTACAGCCAATGTTATTTTGCTTACAACAAATTGTAGCCTGGCCCCCTCCCCCCTCACAATGTCTTTCTTCTTCTTAATCAATAGCACCACTTGCTCTTCCACCAACTAGCAATAGCTGCATTTCACAGGATTTCCTTGCAGTTAAATCCTTTTGACCAACATTTGGTCCAGATCATTTGAAAAGGCCTTACTTTCCAGCAAACATTCTTTCAGCTTAAAGCCCAACTCATACTCACGTCCTTTTTTTTTTTTTTCTTTTTCCTTCTTCACTACAGCAAATTTAAAAAAAAAAAGAGGGGAGGCCCATTCAGCCTTCTCCAAAGACCCAAATCAGCCCATAACAAACACATTGCTAATCCACTAAAACCAAATCAACCCAAAAATCATCTTCAAAATGCAACTCTACAATTAAATCCAATCCAGACTCCAGCCATATAATTAAGCCCATCTAATCACATGCAGCCCACATACTCTCATACTCTTTTGATTAGAATTCCAAAGCAGTAATGTCGTCATCATTTCAGTTTACTTTGTTAATCGATGTCAATTATTTTTTTGATTAAGATTATTGTGATTTGTCATTTATATCATTTTTGCTATAGGCATACATGTATATTTATATATGGCTTGTGTATGTAAAAAAAAAAAAGAGAGATGTGGTAAGTTTCCCAAAAAAAAAAAGAGAAGATAAAAAAAAGAGAAAAAAAAAAAAAGTCAGAGAAGTTCAAAAAAAAAAAAAAAGAGGAGAGGAAAGATTAAAAAAAAAAGAGAGTGGAAGAGTTTCAAAAAAAAAAAAGGAAAAGAGAACGAAGAATAAAAGAAAGTGCAAAAAAAAAAAGAAGAAAAGAAATATTTTTGTATCTTTGTACATTTGCTATCTCATTGCCGCCGACCCCGAAGGTATAAACTTCTAGAACTCAGATTTCCCATTCTCGTTGTCCGTGGCGGACCGGAGAACCATCTATACGCGCTCTCGTAGCACGGTAGGAGGGAGCTCGGTGCGACACCTACAACGAAGCGGGTAATCACTTTATTCCCATTTCGGTGTTTGCTGCGGACCGGCGAACCACCTATACGCGCTCTCGTAGCACGGTAGGAGGGAACCCGGTGCGACGCATACGACGAAATGGGAAAGCCCTATACACGCTCTTGTAGCGTGGTGGGGAGATCTACCTGTGCTCGCCTACGGATACTGTTGAAGACCTCATACACGCTCGAGTAGCGTGGTGGGATGAAAAAATGTACGGCCCGGTGTCCTCCCGACACCTACCATACACGCTCGAGTAGCGTGGTGGGATGGCCCAGTTTCCCCTAAACGGGGGAGATGCCGGGAGGCTGCCAAAATTTTCACTGAATCATGGACAATACTTGGACAAAATGTGGACAAATTGAACTTGAGCTCATATTTTAATTTGAGCAAATAAAAATACTTTAACTTAATTCAAATTATAACTAAACTTATAAATCAAATGAGATAAACAAAGACTTGAACATTTGAACAAAGGACAAGAGGACTTGATTTGGGACTGCAGTGGACATGAACTTGAACTGAACTCAGACTTGAGTTGGACAACAGAGGACTTGAACAAACATAAAAGAACTCGAACCACAGGGGACTTGGACTCAAGCAAGAACTTGAACAGAACAAAGGCTACAAAGGACTTGGATTGAACTTGAACATTGATTTGAACATTGAATGAACAATATAAACTTGTGAACTTGAATTTGAATCATATGACAAAGGCTTACAAACTTAAGTAATTTGAAATAATTCACTTGAATTGAACAAAATAATGAAACTTGAGCCATGCAACATCAAGTGGGACTTGATAGTGAACAAAAGAATGGCAAAATGAGGATGGAAAAATGTAATAACAACTCATGACAACTAAAAT
Source organism: Dendrobium huoshanense (assembly GCA_016618105.1). Lineage (NCBI taxonomy): Eukaryota > Viridiplantae > Streptophyta > Magnoliopsida > Asparagales > Orchidaceae > Dendrobium > Dendrobium huoshanense. The sequence goes on from CM028358.1 coordinate 20,279,122, forward strand.
TCTTTAATCTTGTTCATGAAAGACAACCAATGTGAGCACCCATTTTGATTATGAGTCTTGGTCATTAATAAAACAACAAAAGATTTATTTCAAAATCTCAATGAGTATGATTTGCTCATAATCAATAAAAGATGTGTATGACCCCATCATACATGTTGAAAATAATGTGTGGAGACAAGGAGTTCACAATTATAATAAGTCTACAAGCAATGTGCCTCTATCATGCTCTTAAGTGATTGAATGTGAATCGAAGATGATCGGGGCCAAGCCATCGACACAAGGTGCTTAGTGAAACTATCATCCACACATGAGTCCTTTGCAAACTATAAGCTGTGTCCAAAGACAATGAAAGGTTTGTAATCCATAGCATCATTCGCTCACCGGGAATGGTCAGATGAAAGCACAACCACATGATTGAAATCAATGATGCGAGATTTTTAATCAACATTAGAGAATTGTCATGTTAGCTCAAATGTTCATTTGCTTACAAAGAACGACATACATGTGCAAAAATACAAAAGTGCCTATACACGATCAAGAGCTTGGGACATGATATGTTCGCAATCAACAACATAAAAGTTTTAACTAATGATTGATGTATCGGCATATGAATTCAAATACGAGTAGCAATGAATAAGTAAGAGATTCCTTACATGCAAGGGACAATAACCAACAGACGATTGTGTGAATGCAGTGAATTTCCCTACGACCAAGGCCAGTTAACTTTCAAGCAGAATACACATTTTTTTTTTATAAACGTCAAAAGACAGGTGAGCAGAATGTGAAGGTCCATCGATTAGTTACATCAATCTCCTACAAGTGAAAATGGAGAATAAGCTTCATCCTACAAGCTACAATTTATTCATTAGGATTATAGAAGATCTGCAACACATACGATCTTTCTACAAAGAAAAATGTATGTGCCACATGCCACTGATGGGTAGATACATAAAGACTTCAGTAAATGCAGTATCCTGAAGTCAATTTTAGTTTGTGAAGGAATACATCTACCCGCATACTTGTAGCAATGACGGATGTACTACATGAGCCAAACAACTACAACGAATATAAGCATCTACGAACCAAGGCAGGAGGCTTGTTAGTGCACTATGACCCGCCTATGAAAATCAACAAATAGTGCACGACAGCCTACCTGTACAAAGCAGCAAACAACTGATTCAGAAGCTGCTACGCCACGCCACCGGATCTGCAACATTCGTACAAGCAGACAGAAGGCGTCTATTTAAAGAATACCCCTGCACGTGCACTATAAATTGTATACACATAGGTACACTAAAAGGGGTAAAAATAATTATAAAACCCGCATGGGCCCCGGCGAGCGTGTTATTGGTACACACGTGACGTCTAGGGATGCTGCGCGGGTCGATAAGTGAATTCATGTTAGAACCCGATCCTTCTATACGGATCAATAGGAGTCGACAGGGTTCGAACAATTGAACAAATATACGGTCGTGTCGACCAGTATATTTGCTTTAAAACATTCATATTAGACCATCAAGGCCTACAACAATATGAATTCACTAATAAGGGCATAAAAGCCTACAAAACCCGATCCTCTGTCGACAGCCCGACAGAGTTGACAAGGTTCAATCCATAGAAAGAAATGACCCCCAAACACCCCGATGATGGCCGTGTTGAGTGCAGATATCAACCGGAGGGGTTCCCAAATACTTTCATCGTCTCCCAAATATTCATATTCCAAAGCTCCACCCAAATACCTACGGAAATCCAAAACTCCCCAAAAATTCAAAATTCCAAAAATATTTAAAATATAAAATTCAATCCATCAATGCACTTAAAGCAAAATCCATCCGCCCTCCGCAACAGCTTGCTGAGGCGGACAAATTCAAATAAACTTTAGCTCACAAAGAGCCAAATGTCTAGTCGAAAAATATCACTAGGATCCATTCTCAAACAATCTATTACCAGTAAGGACGTGGTACGTGTCCTCTAACCGGCAGTTTCGCCGCCAAATGGCACTGCAGGTAAACGGTTATGACCCGGGGCCCTCTGAACTGAGTGGTTTTGCCGCCAAATGGCACCACAGATAGCGGTTATGGCCAGAGCCAATACGCTCCTTAATGGCGTTAAATCCTTGAGATATGAATCAATAGGATATGATCGATAGGGCACAAAACCCTCTGTCAGCTAAGGTGGATTCAAATTTGTCCCCTTAGACAAACATCCAACCCCGGTCTACAAGGTCCCCTTGGACGAAGCAACCCATGGCTGCCGACAAGGATCCTTCTGTCAGGTTGGGTCGACTACCTCCTCTGACTAAGTAGACCAGGGACCACGATGGCCCGGGACGACGGAACCATGGGATCTTGATCGGGTCCATCATCCATTCCCCCACCATCTACTTTAAGTATAAGATGGTGTAATTTTCAGTTTTAAATATCAAATTTTCCCAAATTCTCAAATCTTTCATCTCAAATTCCAAATCTAAAAAATTCAATTCTTCAATTTCCAAAATTCCATATCCATTGCTGCTACTATATGCCAGATAACACGTATATCTCTATACGTATCTGATCGACGACTAGCCTTAATCGAAAGTTCTCTCTCGTTATCGGGAGGGGTAATTAACTATAGGGGCTTGCGCCTATAGGAAACCAGAACTCAGATCATAAAGTCCTCGCAAAATGAGGGCGAAATCTCTGGGTAGTGTCTTATCTACAAACCCATCTGCCTTCCAAAATTTACCCCGGAACTTAGTTCGTTAAAACTCCCTCGCCGAATAAAAAAAAAGCGAGCGGAGGCCGGGGTCGAATTTTCGGAGCCCACAGATTTCTGGCGACTCCGCTGGGGTCTGGTTTCTCTTTCCATCTTTGGCTAGTCATATCAGTGCTATAGTAGCAACCATATCAATCCGTGTTTAAAATTTTGAATCTTTTAAAATGATCATTTAGCGGATCAAAATTTTAAAATAATTTTCTATATGATCATTCATACATTCATTGAGATAGCTTAGTTAGCAATGCTTTAAATTTATATTACTTTTTGTTGCTTGCTAATGGTTACCTGCTTTTATCTTTTATTCTGTGCAAGTCTCTGCATTTTGAAAGTGTGGGGTGATGTATCAGATTCTGATTACTAACCCTTGCCTTTCATCTTTGCAGATGGATCTACAGAATACTCCTTTTACTGTTCAACTAGGCGGTGGAGCCAGCATTCAGTTGGCAAATGCTCTGATCAACACTGGAAATGCCGGAGCTACCCTCCAATTTGGTAGTGTTGACTTTCCGGCAATCGCTGCAAGGAGTGCTGCCATTCCTGTGAATGGCGCGAATGCTGAAAGGTCTGCAAGAAGACTTAATACTATTGAAGCTCCTACCGGTCGTGTAAATCTGCCAGCACGACGACCTTCTGCTACAAATCCTCATAGGAGGATTTCTGTGTTTGAACGAATGTCACAATCAGAAGCCCCGGCCACCAAGAGAGTTGTTGCTGGAGGAAGGATTTCTGTGGTGACTGCAAACACCACTGCTCTGCCAAGCGGGTTACCTGCACCCGAGAAGAATAATGTTGAAGCTTCCTCATCTGGAGGAAAGCTAACAAGGAGGCAGAGGAGAAAGCTGAATGCTGAGATCCGAGCTCAGCAACAACCGGTGCCTGTGCACCCATCAAACCTGCCAGCCCAAGAACTTGAGGCCAATGTCCCCACTGAGAATAAGTTTACCAATCTCAAATGGGTGAAACGAAATAGCTCTTCTGGTGAGCTCAAACAGTCATTTTGGGAGCATCGACCACAAGCACCAACCCCTCAGAAGACTAGAGAACCTGAACGTCTATCAGCTCGAGTACATAGAGTGCTGAAAACAGTCAAGGAGAGGGGACTGATGAAGAGGCAATTTCAAAGGCCGCTAGTTATTGAGGCTAGAAGAACTCCTCAAAGGGAAAGGCTATCATCTGCTGTGATAGCTGAACAAAGAAGATATCGACGACAAGCTCCACGCGGTGAACATTGGGGTGTGACACCTGAACCTCAAGTTCAGGGATCCACTGCCGAAAGGTCCCGGTGGAAGGGAAAGGAAATCTGGAGACCAAAATCTCGTAGAGAAGAAGAAAGAAGAAGAGAAATAAATCTGGGCGTGACATCTGGTATGGCTTTCCGGAGATCCGCCCCCACCCACAAAATGCATCAAAAATGGGTCCAAAAGAAGACCCACTATGACGTCCCTCCTGACGGTCGACACCTTGGAGAATCCTCCAAGGGATCCCGTCGCCCTCCATCTCCTCCGAAAGAAGAGACTAACTTCGATCGTAGCCCACTGATCGAAGAAATTTCCTTGCCTAATCAAGAACCGGAGATCCAGTGGCGTCGTCGTTCGGAGATCCGAGTATTGGAAGGAGAGAAAGAAGGAGAAGAAGACATAAAAGAAGGGGAGGAATACGTAGAAGGAGAAGAAAATCTAGAAGAAAACCTAGAAGAAAATTTCAAAGAAAATGTAGAAGAGAATCTCGAAGAAAATATAAAAGAAAATCTTGAAGAAAATATAGAAGAAAATTTTGATGAGAATATTGATGAATTTATGGAAGAAAATCTGGATGATGAAATAGAGGATATTATGAACCTCGAAGTCGTCTACATGGTAAGACATACACGTGCTATCGAGGAAGTCTACCACGACGATGCCGAAAATAATGTTGATTGGCAGCCACAACCTAGGCAGGTACTCCAACAAGAGACTGGTTCAGTTGCTGGCGGAGGTGATCGCTCCCCTAGAGAGCAAGAAATAGAAGATGTTGAGGAGAATCCCTTTGATGACCAAGGCACCACGCTCGCTGACATGAGAAGACAGATGAGGCGACAGATGAGGGCCAAGGATAGGGAGATCTCTCAACTAAATGAAAAGATGACTGAGATGATGACCCAAATGGCAGCAATGATGCAGATGATGCAAAGAACTGCTGCTGGTGGCGCCATGCCTAATCCTCCAGCTGATCCTCCGAACCACCGAATGCCTCAAGTCTCGGGAGTACGGGGCACTCCTGAGCACATTCATGAGGCTCAAAATATAACTCGTCATCCTACTCCTCAAAATATTGCCAGCACCTCCGAGCCTGTAACGGCTGCACAGCTTGAAGGGATAATTACAGAAAGGATCAAGGCTATTATAGCCATTGATCAAGCAGAAAAGTTGGTTGGCAAGGGTCGTCCATATCCCGCTGAATACGACCAAGTGCCATATCCGAAGGGATATTCGGTTCCAAAATTTCATACATTCAATGGCACTAACAATCCCCGACAACACCTGGCACAGTTCAAGGCCACCTGTGGGAATACAGGGGGAAATGATGCTCTGCTCTTCCGGCAATTCGTTAACAGTTTAACAGCAACTGCATTCGAATGGTATGCCGAGTTACCAAATGACTCTATAAAAACTTTTGCAGAATTAGAGGCCATGTTTGTAAAGAGATTCGCTAGTGCAACTGAGAAGATTACAATCGCCGATCTCGCTTTAGATAAACGGAAGAAAGAAGAGCCAGTATCGAAATACATAACCCGCTGGCGTAATCTAAGTATGAAATGTGAGCAGCAGCTGGAAGAAGAACATGCCGTGCAATTACTAATGGGAAATATCGATGATAAGATGCAACCTTTCCTATGCATGGCTACAATCACCACATTTCAAGACCTGCTGGATAGAGTGGCAAAATTTGAAAAGCTAAACTTGTCAAAATCAGAGGGCAACTCTGACAAGCCCAAAAAGCCCAAAATCATGGAGACCAGAAGGAGTGAAACTTATTCTGCATCCTCTCTCAGGCCAAACAGGGGAAAACAGGTGATTTATAATGTAGACAAAGGCAAACAACCAATACAGTATGAAGAAAAGCCAAAACAAGTCTACAACCCTAACCCCCAACCGAAGCTGATACTCGGGGGGAATGATAGGCCACGAACTTTTCAAAGCGGAGGGGAACGTCCGAGGCAAGCAATGGGAACCGGTGATAGAACGTTCCCATCTCTCAAAGATAAAATGAATAAAGAATATCCATTCAAAAGAGAGAGTGTCGCAAAGTTATTTCGACAAGCATTGAAAGCAGGCCTAGAACTGCCAGAGTGCAAGAGGCCAGAGGAGTCGAAAGAAACTAGTGACCCGAACTACTGCCCGTATCACCGAGTGCTGGGCCATCCCATTGAAGATTGCTATATCTTCAAGGATTGGGTTGAAAGGAAATACCGGAAGGGAGAGCTCACATTGTCAGATAATGTGTTAGTTAATCCCAGAAAAGAATCAACCCGGGTAGTTACGACTTCCTCCATACCCCCGGTTGAAGAAAAAAGAAAGGAAAAGAAGCTGATTCAAGAAGAACGGTGGGAGACTGTAGTCTCCAAGAAAACAGTGAAGATGCTGAAGCAGCTTGAGGGTGTTTCGGGTGTGAAGTGGAAGTCTCCTACAGAGCCAGTGATAAATCTCAAAGCACTACCTGCAATTCGAGCATCCAATTCTAAGCAACTCCTTAACCAAGCTGGCACTTCGAAGTCTGGGAAGGTGAAATCCTCGAAGAAGAAGACCAAGCTGAAGAAGCCTAGGGAGAAAAAGACAGCAACCCAAAGGGTTATCGATAGTCTAGATGAATACTATCAGACTGTCAGACGCCCCATTAAGCTTGCTGATTTTATGACAGAACTCAAAATTGAAGAAGAAAAAGAAGCTGATGAAGATACACTTCCCATGAAAACTTGTCGAGTTATATCAACAACACTAGTAACTCGGGCCAAAAAGGAAAAGGAAGCACCCTTTGAGTCCTGTATGATGATATCACCAATGGATTACACTGTACAAGAGGATTTGTATTTTCCAGAAGATGATGAATCAGAGCCTGATATCACTTCGCAGATGGAACAGGTGAATTTGGGCAGCAGCTCTGAATCAACAGACGAATCTCCAAATGGGGCAATGATTGATTCTGAAGATAATGTACCGTTAAATGAGTCTGAACAGGAAGAAATTGCCCAAGTGCAATTGAGAAGTGGTAAAACACTACCGTCTCCACCAAATAAAGGGATCCCTGATAAAGACAAAGGGAAGGAGATTGTCGTTAATGAAGATATCATTCTCAAAGATTCCAAGAAAAAGGAAACCCCAGCTAAAGGGGTAGATTACAATATCCTATCCCATTTGAGAAAAATCCCAGCACAGCTTAGCATATACGACGCTCTAATGATGTCCAAAGATCTTCGGGAGACCCTAATTCAGGCTCTTAGGGACCCCGAAAGATATGAGGCTTATTTTGCTGAGCGTAACTTGACTGAAGTCTTGCAAGCTCGGAATGAGCCAATCATTACTTTTGCCGAGGATGATATGATGCTCGGAACGGCAGACCATAATCGGCCTTTATATGTCACTGCAGAAAGTGATGGGATGATAATCAGTCGAATTTTGATAGATCCCAGATCTTCCATCAACCTTATGAGCTTGAAAGCTCTGAGATCACTTTGTCTCGATGTATAGCACCTTGGGCAAGACAAATTGATGGTGCACGGTTTCAATGAAAAGGGGCAGAAGACCCTTGGATCATTCATGCTCCCTTTAGTATTTGAGGAACTCCATACCGAGGCCAAATTTCATGTGATTGATGCGGACACCTCATTTAAGGCGCTTCTGGGTCGCCCGTGGTTGCACGATTATGGTATTGTCCCATCAACACTACATCAGTGTATGAAGTATATCAGAGAAGGAGAGGAGTTCAGAATCTCCGGTGATATTCAGCCCTTTGCTGTTCATGAGGTGAAAATTTATGAAGATGCTAGATACTTCATCCCTAAGGAATCAAAGCCGTCAAGTTCTCTTGAAACTAAGGCAGCAAACCCAAAGGCTGTAAGGCGGCCCAAACAAGAAGATGAGAAGAAGCAAGTGGGAAGAAAGAAGGCAACGCCGACTCTTCCCAAAGCAGCAATCACTCCTAAGTCAAGAAAATATGTGCCTCATCTAGGGAGTGACACAGATGAAGATGATATCATCCCTGTTAAATCCCAGGAAATAGGCCAATCAACTATTAGGGGCAAAAAGAAGGCAAGATATTCGGATGATGACTATGACTATGAGTCTACTTACATGAATAATGTGCAACATGTACTTTCAAAGAGGATAGATAATCTCTCAATTTCTGATAATGAATGTGTAGTCACGCGTATTCCCTCACAACATTTCAAGGAAATCGCTCCTCGAGAGGTACACAATGTTGAGGAACTTGTAATATTTTATGTGCCTCCTCGAAGAAATAAGGGTGGATCGGGAACCCTATTTTACAAATCTGGTGAGCGCGGAGATGAAGAGAATCGAGATTGGTTCTATAAGCCCACTGAACATAGGGAGTTAGTGCCTACAAGAATGCCGAGATTTATTACCAGAAATATACGAAGGATGTTGCAAAAAGAAGTTGGAGTTTGCACCCCTGTGCAACAACTTCACCTTTGCTTGAAGCTTTGGTATCCAAGAAATCCCCATACATTACGAAGAAAGGATATTCTCGCTAGAAGAGGCCTCGGATTTGTTGTGAGAAGACATTCCCAAGGGGAGACGTGTCATGCCGTTACATGCAGGGAAATTGAATCTGGTGATGATGGTGTTGAAGAGATTTATGAAGCTAACGATTATGATGATCAACCAGTAGAAGCTGAGCCTACACCTGAAGAACTTGAAGATGATGGACAAGCAGCCACTATGGATGAGTTAAGGGAGATCAATTTGGGAACTGAGGAGGACCCTCGCCCGACCTTTATTAGCTCCCTTCTACCAGAAGACCAAGTGGAAGAAATGAAAGAGCTTCTCTGTGAATTCAGGGATTGCTTTGCCTGGACATATGCTGAAATGCCAGGCCTATCCCCTGATGTGGCAGTTCACATGTTGGCCATCAAGCATGAGGCGGTACCTGTTAAACAAGCTCCAAGAAGAATGAGATTGGAGATAGAAGACCAGGTGATTGCTGAAACCAAGAAACTCATAGAGGCGGGCTTCATTCGAGAAGAAAAATATGCTGACTGGATTGCCAATATCGTACCGGTAAAGAAGAAGAATGGTCAGATTCGCATCTGTATCGATTTTCGGGACCTCAATAAGGCGTGCCCAAAAGATGACTTTCCGCTTCCTGTGTCTGAACTTTTGGTGGACAGTACATCAAATTTTGATATGTTCTCATTTATGGATGGATCGTCGGGTTACAACCAGATCAAGATGGCACCTGAAGATGAGAAGCATACGGCATTTAGAACACCCATCGGTATTTTCTGTTACACAGTCATGCCCTTTGGCCTGAAAAATGCTGGGGCCACCTACCAACGGGCGATGACTCACATATTTGATGATTTGATACATCAAAAGGTCGAGTGCTATGTAGATGACCTTGTTGTTAAAAGTCTTGGCCGAAAAGATCACTTAAAAGATCTCAGAATTGTATTTGAGAGAATCAGAAAGTTTGATCTGAAGATGAATCCTCTCAAATGTGCTTTTGGGGTCTCCTCCGGCAAATTCTTGGGGTATGTTGTTCGTCATCGAGGTATAGAGATCGACCCCAACAAAATTAAAGCAATTACGGAGATGCCACCACCAAGGAGCCTTCGACAGCTTCGCTCACTACAAGGGCAACTGGCTTTCATTCGGCGGTTCATTTCGAACCTATCGGGTAGGTGCCAGCCATTTTCAAAATTGATGAAGAAAGATGTTCGTTTCAAATGGGATTCAGAGTGTCAGGAAGCATTTGACAGCATCAAAAGATACTTGTTGAATCCGCCCATTCTTGCGGCGCCAATCCCGGGGAAGCCTCTTATATTGTATACGGCTGCACTAGAAGAGTCCCTCGGAGCACTATTGGCCCAGCACAATGAAGAGGGAAAAGAAAACACGCTCTACTACATCAGTCGGAGGTTGATCGGAGCGGAAAGCCGTTACTCTCCTATTGAAAAGCATTGTCTGGCGCTAATTTTTGCAGTTCAGAAACTCCGCCACTACATGTTATCTCACAAAATCACGCTGATATCAAAGATCGATCCGCTGAAGTTCTTGATGACAAGACCAGCGTTGACAGGTCGCCTGGCTAGGTGGGCAGTATTATTATTACAGTTTGATATCACGTACCTACCACAAAAGGCTGTGAAAGGACAAGCATTGGCAGATTTTCTCGCTGCACATCCTATCCCGGCAGACTCTCCACTTAATGATGATCTGCCAGATGAACAAATCATGCAAGTTGAGGAAAATGAGAAAGTACCATTTTGGGAGATGTATTTTGACGGAGCATCATCAATTAGAGCTGCCCGACCTCCAAATCTTGCTAGAGCCCAAGCTGGCGTCGGCCTAGTTTTCATCACACCAGAAGGAGGCATAATGAGATTTTCATTCAGTCTAACTGAACCCCGAACCAACAATGAAGCTGAGTATGAAGCTTTAATTGTGGGACTAGAGATCGCAATTGATGTCAGAATTCAAAATCTTCGAATTTTTGGCGACTCTCAACTTGTAATAAATCAAGTCTTGGGGGTTTATAAGATTTGCAAGCTTGAATTGGCTCATTACCATAGGCGAACTCTTGAGCTCCTGAAACAGTTGCCAAATGTTGAGATAGCGCGAGTTCCTAGAGGACAGAATGGGAAAGCAGATTGCTTGGCCAAATTGGCCAAGGAGATGGCAAATACTAATGAAGAGAAGCCTATATTCATCGGGGTTTATAATCGTCGAATCTTGGAGCCTACTCTATTACAATTCCCAATGGCAGAAGAGATATCAAATCCAGGCAAGCAGGATATTATTCCAGTTGAGCCTCAACCCCTCCATCAGATTGTTATGGAAAATTATCCGGAAGAATATCATGTGGCCAAGAGACGTAAAGCTAGTCAAGCTTCAGAATCATGGTGGCATTGTTTAGATGTTGAAGTCGAAAATGATTGGAGGCAGCCATTCATTGAATACTTCAAAGGAAACAAGCTCCCGACAGAAAAATCTATGGCCGCACAAATTCGGAAAAGGGCACTGCGATATGCATTTGTTAACGACACGTTGTATCGACGGGCTTTTGACCAGATGTGGCTAAGGTGCCTAGGGACCAAGGAAGCCGATAAAGTAGTAGCAGAAGTTCACGAAGGACTTTGTGGTGCACATCAATCAGGTCCTAAAATGGCCGCTAAAATCAAGAGGATGGGTTATTATTGGCCAACAATGGTGGCAAACTGTATTGATCATGCTAAGAGGTGCCATGAATGTCAGATTCACGGTGATGTTATTCATCAGCCGCCAAATCCGCTGCACCCAACAATAGCTTCCTGGCCATTCGAATGCTGGGGAACAGACATAATTGGGCCGATAGATCCACCATCATCAACGGGACACCGTTTCATTTTGGCAGTGACGGATTACTTTTCTAAGTGGGCAGAAGCAGCTCCATTCAAAGAAGTCACGTCCGAGCATGTGATTAACTTCTTCACCCATAATATCGTCTACAGATTTGGTGTACCGCGCCGTGTGATCTCAGACAACGGCACAGCATTCAAAAGCACTAAAATATACAAGTTCGTCGAGCGCCACAAGATCGATTGGCGATACTCATCAATATACAATCCAAGGGCCAATGGCTTGGCAGAGGCCTTTAACAAGACGTTAGTGAAACTGTTAAAGAAAATCCTCACCAAAAATAAAAGAGAGTGGCACGCAAAGATGGTGGAGGCACTATGGGCGTATCGTACTACTTACAAGACGCCGACTAAAGCCACTCCCTACTCACTAGTATTTGGGGTGGAAGCCGTATTGCCATTGGAAATTGAGCTACCGTCACTCCGTGTAGCTATCCAGTATGATCTGACTCAGGAGCAAAATGCCCGATTGAGAACGGAAGAACTCGATGCGCTCGATGAAGTCAGACTACGTGCTCAACAGAACTTGGAAATCTATCGGGCAAGGATGGCGAAGTCATTTGACCGGATGGTACGTCATCGAGCATTTCAAGAAGGAGAATTGGTTTTGGTGTTAAGAAGACCAATCATCCCACATCGAAAAATTGGTGGAAAATTTGTGTCCAATTGGGAAGGCCCGTTCGTCATTGAGAAGGTGTACCTAGGAGGAGCTTATCAATTGATTGACCTGGAGGGTCAAAGGCCTATGCCCCCAATTAATGGCCGATACTTGAAGAAGTATCATACATAGGAATTAACATGTATTTAAAATTCTATTGTGTATCTAACAAATGCCCACTAGCATATGTATAACATACATATCTCAAAATTCTCTTATGGCACAAGAATGTATTTAAAAAAAAAAAAAAAAAAAAAAAATTGGGGGCATTTTAAATATTTATTCGGGTCGACATCGCGCTGAATGCCGAGATCCCCGAATAAATATTTAAAACTCCAGAATGTCAATTTTGCAAAAAAAAAAAAAAAGAAAAAAAAAATAATAATAATAAAAGAGGAATACTTTTATGTATTTATTCGGGTCGACATCGCGCTGCGTGCCGAGATCCCCGAATAAATATGTAGAATCATTGACTACGATCATCCCTTTAAATCAGGATGTGATAACTTTTATTATCAGTGTATATGTGGGTTATTTTCCCTAAATTTTGGGATATCTCTCCCTCAGTGTACTAAAATTTCAAAAAAAAAAAAAAAAAAAAAAAAAAAAGAGGTTTTTTTTTTTGTGAATATACGCTCCAACAAATTGAGCCAGAAAAGCTTGAAGACTTCCAACAGCCCGAAGCTTCAGGTTCGAACGGGTGAAAAGGTCGGATCCGATACGCACAAATATGGCCGGATCGCTGGCAGTTTTGTCTACTCAACACGCCATAAGAAAGGTCGTAGTAGCGGAACCCCCATTTCGTCAACCTATCAGTAAGAACTGTAGGAAGAGCGAATGCTGATTTGTCTCAACGAGTTCTAGGAGTTGTAGTCTACAAGACTCCTAATTGACCGGAGAATCGGAATTCCAGTGGATAAGAGTAGTCTCGAACACCTACCAAATGTCCGTAGATTCCAAGTCTTCAACCACAAAGGGTGACTTCAAATCTACCAACTTCAGAAGATTCAGTATCAGGGAGCACATTTTTCATAGCTCGAGTCTGAAGCCTGAATGGGTGTAAAAGGCCGGATCCAACATGCCCAAATATGGCCGGATCGCTGGCAATTCTGTCTACTCAATACGCTATAAGAAAAGCCGCAGTAGAGAGACCCCGTTTCAGTAACTAGTGGACAAAGAGCTATTAAATTATTGCTCTTCTAATCTGATGGAATTAAGTGACTTACATTAAAAGTCTCATCGAGTGGTTAAGGATTAAGACACTACCTACATTTGGTACTATCAACTAAATTCAAAAACCTACAAACCTTTCATCGAGTACATCGCACAAAGCATAGGACATAATGTGCCAAATTCTTTAGAATTTGAGCTAAATCTAACGGCTTCTGATTTCAACTAATGGCTGAAGCAATATTACTCACAATTATTCTCAAAGGCTGGGGGCATTTTAAATATTTATTTTGGTCGACATCGCACCACGTGCCGAGATCTCAAAATAAATATTTAAAACCCCCAGTGATATCAACAACGCAAGCCTAAAACTCAACTCAGAATACAAAAAAAAATTGAAAAGGAAAAGTCCTCCATATATATTATAATCATCATGAAGTACAAGTACACTGAGACTCGAAACACTAAAGGAGTACAGACACCACAAGGTACAATTCTCAGGAAAACAAAAGGCAAGCACAAGTCAGGAGATGCGAGCCTGTAAACTCTCTATCTTTTCAGTAACCTCAGCCAAAGTCTGGAACTCTAACTGAGCAGTCTGAAGCTCCTCCACAGCCCGTGTCAGTGAAGAGTCAGCTGCCACCATCTCCTGGTGCAAAGCCTGGTGGCGCTGCTCCTCCCTCCTAGTGAGGCGGTCGCGCCGGTTGCGCCCCTCCCTTAAGTGAAGCCTCTGTGACATCACTTGTTTAGCATCTCTCCAAATGTTTTGCAAGCGAGTCGTCAGTCTGTCAAACTCCTGGGTCATACTGAAAGAGCTTTGACGATGCCTCCTCAAGGCCACAGCACTACTGTCAAATCTATCGTGGATGTCATCAGCCAGCCTCCGTCGTATAGCAACTCTCCCCTCCAGCTCTGGAAGTGTAGCTCTGGTCCGCAAGACAGAAAGGGACCTCAATCTCCAGATGTAAGACTCCGCCTCACGGCACATCGACTCCCAGAAAAGTAACTCGGTATGGCTCACCCCAAAACTGGCAAGTAACCCGAGGAGTCGGTCAGCAGAAGGAACAAACTCGATCCAAGACTCCGGAGATTTTGGATCAATACTGTAAATCAGATCTCTCAAAAGCCCTATGGTGTTGTTGCACCTAACAACACTCCTTGAATCCGGGGGTAGAGGGACATAACAAGGAATCTCTGAGGTATAGTCAGCCCCCTCAGGCACTACATAAAAAAATTACAAGCAGTCAGTATAGTAATAGATAATATTATAATGTGACAAAAGGAATTAATTTAAGACAAACCCGTACCTGTTGAGGGGCTCGCAGAGTCAGCAGAGTAGCCAGCAGGAACAGAAGAAGAGCCCGCAGCGTCAGTCTGGGGGCACTCAGTAAAGAAAGAAAATTCCGCAGCTACCAAGTCTAAGGCCACTGGTGTGTACGACGGTGCCTCAGAAAACTCATGAAAGAAGCCTGCACTGGTCCCTGAGGACTCCCCAGGACAGAAAGACCCGTAAGGGTACACCGGAAAAGAGAAGTCGTCTGGAGGATCTATCGTACTGTAGCCAGTAAAGTCTGATCTCCTCGGTCTTTGGGAACTCTCTCCAGGGTCTCCGAGTAAAGTGTGAACATCCACAGACATCCGAGAAGATGAAGCACGGGGAGAGCCGGCACGTCTGCGCGTAGGCCTGGTAGTCTCAGCACGAGGTGGCTCGGGTGCCACATCTGGAGCTCTCAACGGAGAGGGAACTGCGACCCCAGCAGTAGTATGGGCCTCAGTATCTGTCCCTGTATCAAGAGCAAATTAAGCAATCAATATTTAATCAAATTAATAAATGACAAAAAAAGAAACGGGTAAAAAAGTACCTCTCTCAAAAGTAGCGTCCGAAAAACCCCTGCGGGATCTCTGTCCCCTCGGCAACCTGAGATCGTGTACTCTGCTCTCGTATCTCCTAGCTCCGTGCTCCAGAGCAGGACCAAAGGACAAACGCACCCAAGTCAGCCGCGTCAAACTAATGCCGGTACAACTAGATGGCTGAGCTAGAAGAAAGCTAGACCCGGTGCCAAGCCTAAGCAAATGCAGCCACGTCACTGCTGCTGTGAAAAAACGGGTCTCCTGCGGTACAGTCTCCATGCGTAAAACATCTGTGACTCCAGGAACAACTGGCCGACCGTCAAAAGCTGTAGCCTGAGAGTACCCAAACTGTCTGGCCACTCTGTTGGGCTGATAACCCTCCAACGTCACAATGTTACCAGAACGGTAACACAACCAGCCCGGGCGTATGCTGATGAGGTACTCAGCAACTGTCAAACTCTGTCCACGGAGCAGAAGCATGCGTCTACCTCTATGATCAATCCCATCCACTACAACTGTACCTCTCAGGTGAGGCGGCAAACCAACAACATCTGGCTGGTGAACCAAAGAGAACCGGTCTCTAACCAACTGTGGTGCAAAGAAGAAAAGTCGGATCCTCTCCGACTCTAGGGTAGAGGACGCCTGAGACAACGGGAGAACAGTGGGGTACCCTCTCTCTGAGAAGTAAGCAGGAAACTCCAGAACAGAAAAGGCACCCTGAACGTGCAAGTGAATCCATCCGTACAAGTACTGCCACGGTAAAGTCAGATCCCGTAGCTCGAGAGAAGTGGCCTCAGAAGCAATGCGTAGAGACCTATAAATCCTAGCAAGTGTCGCTGGAGCCAAAGCAAGTCTCTGCCCCTGTGCTAACTGACTGGCGGCCAGAAGTACGCTACATCTAACTGATCCTGCTCTAAGAGGAAGAACAAAAGTGCAGAGCCAAGTAGCCAAAAATCCCACCAAGAACAAATCCTCACTGACACCCGGCAACCCTGGGAAAGTACAACTGTAGGTAGAAGAAGGCTCAGCAGTCTCCTCTGACAATGGAGCACCACGCTCCAAACCAAGTCCAAAAGGGTCATGTAGTGAAACTCCAACTGAAGATACGTACATCTCCTGAAGAAAACTACGAATCCAAACATCGACGGGCATGGAAGCCCTAGCGCGCCTCGACAGGTCGGACGCTCTATGCGTCCGTCTGTAGTGCTGCAGTGCGACGGGGTAAACATCTGGCAGTACTAACCTCCCTCTCCTGTCACCATCTTCCGAAAGGACCCGCTGAAATAATTGCTCATCTGGAGGAACACACTCCTCAAAGTGATGGCCAAAAACTGGAAGCCCTGACACTGTCTGGAGGTCTAAAAGAGTAATCGTGAGCTCCTCCGCCCCGATCCAGCAAGTGCCTCTGCCTGAGTCCCAGAACTCAACTAAACCTCGGGCCCAAGAGGAAGGAAGGCGCCCGTAGTCAAACAGCGAGGCGTAAACTGCCCCGTAAATCCCCGCTGCCTGCAGTGTACCTCTATGTGTCTGAAGAATGTAGCGTGCCCAACAAATGTAACCCCTAACTGGACTCTGCACCTGTCCAACTCTAGAGTCTCTCGGCCACTCCAAGGGTGCCGGCTGTAACTGCCGGTGACCAAGAAGTCTCGATTGTCCAACAGGCTCCGCTACATCAGCTGCTGGCTCCAAAATGTCGCAAGTCCCCCAGCTCAGTGGTGCAATGGTACTCTCCAGCGGGTGATACTCCCCGCACTGTAGTCTGAGACTAGTGACCCACATGTTCGGGTTCTCAAAAGCAACAGAATCCCTAGAAAGCTCTGGCAGTAAAGGGGAGCGGGTAAAGAAACTGTGAAAAACATCTCGCCCCCGCAGCATATCCTGGTGCTGCTCTAGTCTATCCCGAACATCAACTCTGCTATGGGGATCCCGCCTGTCAATCGCATCCCAGATGGCAGCCTCACTAGGCTCACCTGGTGGAAGATCATCAGGTCTCTGCCAACGGAACATCTTCTGCACAAGGAGAAAATGAGAGTGCGTCAAAAAGCAGTTATAATAATAATAAATGCTATAAAAAGTGAAGGGGACTACGAAGGACCATAAACTAACTCGACAAACCAAAACCATTCGAGCTATAAGATGTTTAAATTTAACGCTTAACTTTTGAGCATCAATATCCTTGCATACCAATGGATATTAGTTTAAAAAAAAAAAAAGAGAGACATTTAGTGTGACATCCAAAGAGGTTTTGGATATCCACAAAAAAAAAAAAAAAAAAAAACCTACAGTGAGACATCCAAATAAGCTTTTGGAGATCCGCTAAATAAGACCCCCTCAGTGTGACATCCAGAATAAACATTTGGAGATCCACAGGGACGATCAACATACAACAAACGTGGTTCGCTCTAGGCGCGTACCACATTTGTTGGGGGGCATTTGTTGACCCCTATAACTTAAACTATGTGCAAAAAGGACAAAGATGGCGGATCGAGCAATGCGCGGGTTGATACAACGCATCACTTGAAGGGTCAAATGATCTCCGATTGTAAAATGAACATCGTCGTTGCGATCAGGATATCAAATTTTGCTAGGTCAAGGCCCGTCGCAATCAAATCGGATGAGATTGGTCAAAAGAGACGACCGACACCCGAAATTAAGGTGCGAAGCTGATCAAACGATGTCGGATCGACGAACCGATTTCGCCATTACGATTGGAACATTATGAATACTCAAAACTACGTTTTTTATGTTCAATTT
Organism: Dendrobium huoshanense; assembly: GCA_016618105.1. NCBI lineage: Eukaryota > Viridiplantae > Streptophyta > Magnoliopsida > Asparagales > Orchidaceae > Dendrobium > Dendrobium huoshanense. The sequence continues at coordinate 20,296,929 of CM028358.1, forward strand.
GGATCATCCGAATTGGTGGCACAAATTTCGAGGCAAAACACGTATATCGAGAAAATTGGCTTCGACGTTGGTGAAACAAAGTCCGATCGCGAAATGAACTTCGCCACTGCATTCAGAATATCCTAAATACCTAAGGGAGACATCCAATTTATTCAAATTCAAGCATGCGAGGTCAACACGCACTTCGAGGTAAAGCACAAATTTCAAGAAAAGTTTGCCTGACTCGACCCAAATAACGTCAGATTGACGAACGGACTGCGTCATTGTGTTCAGAATGTCAAAAATATCCTAAATGCACTATCAATTTGTTTAATTGAGGTTGTGCACGTACATCGAGGCGGTTCAGTGTAAAAATTAGCCTCGTAGTTGCTCAAATGACGTCCGATTGCAAAATGGACTGCGTCGTTGTGTTCGGAACATCGATAATATCCTAAATGCACTACCAATTTGTTTAATTGAGGAAATACACGCAAATCGAGGTGGGCACATGCAAGAATTACCATCTGTATGCTCAAATGACGCCCGATCGAGAAATGGACTGCGTCATTGTGTTCAAAACACTGAAAATACCCTAAATGCACTACCAATTTGTTCAATTGAGGTTGTGCACGCAAATAGAGGTGGGCACATGCAAGAATTATTATCGGGGTGCTCAAATGATGTCCGATTGTGAATTAGACTTCGCAGTTGTGTTCGGAACAACGTCAATACCCTAAATACACTGTTAATTTGTTTAATTCTGATATTCGACGAATTTGACACATTTAACGGAGCGAAATACACGCAAAACGAGGAAAGCACTCAAATTGATGCATTTGGACTGGACTAATATGCTTGGTCATTCTAAATTAAATACAGAAGTGACTGGAATACCAAAATGGCATTAACTCAATAAAATTTCAGCAAAGTCAGAGACCGAATAGGGAAATAAATTAAATGCAATACCTCATTCAGTCAAAATCTGGCTGTCTCCTATCAAATCCCGTCACTCTCTATAGCTGGCTTCAACTTCCTCACTCGTGGTATAATCAAAAATAAAACAAACAACCTTCTGGTGGTCTGGCTTTGACGGAAGCCTGTAGTCCCCTCCCTTGCGTGAGAACTGATTCAAGACCTCTCCTAACTGGCCTCCACTTTCCTCCCAAAAGAACCGCAGCTCACCTGATTCAAACCTCAGCCTTCCACCTCCACCCGTCTCCTTCTCCAGCACCCGAAGACCAACCCCCTCACCTGCTCTCTGTTGAATCTGAACAGCAGTAGGAGGTCACCAGTCCAACAAAGTTCAACTGGCCGCAAGCCTAACAAGTGTTTCCTTTCAGCCGTGTATCACAAGAAGCTGGTCATTAGCAGCAAGCTTCTCCTTCATTTTATAGAGTAAGTGCAGTGTAAGAACAAGCTCTCCATGTAGATTCTTTTTTTTTTTTTTGCAGCTTTCCACGTGGAGACCAGCACAACAAAGCTTTTGTCTTTTTCCCTCAGCAACTTTATTCCCTAGCATATTCGGCTGAAATCATCTCAGTAATTTTTATTCCTTTTCGTTTCTCAAATGGATGTCTAACACATCTCACGTGAAGCATTGTCATGTGCATTTCCTCTGTTCCATTGATCAGCTTTAATCATTTAAGGCGTCAGTTTTGTCCCCTTGCTCTCAGCCCTATATCAGAGAATAAAAAAAAAAATCATTACTTTAGTCCACTTCTAAAGCCCACTATACCCTCAAAAATCAGCCCACATCCCGTTAAAATCATACCAGAAATCTGTATCAAACCATTCTTCTACAGCCAATGTTATTTTGCTTACAACAAATTGTAGCCTGGCCCCCTCCCCCCTCACAATGTCTTTCTTCTTCTTAATCAATAGCACCACTTGCTCTTCCACCAACTAGCAATAGCTGCATTTCACAGGATTTCCTTGCAGTTAAATCCTTTTGACCAACATTTGGTCCAGATCATTTGAAAAGGCCTTACTTTCCAGCAAACATTCTTTCAGCTTAAAGCCCAACTCATACTCACGTCCTTTTTTTTTTTTTCTTTTTCCTTCTTCACTACAGCAAATTTAAAAAAAAAAGAGGGGAGGCCCATTCAGCCTTCTCCAAAGACCCAAATCAGCCCATAACAAACACATTGCTAATCCACTAAAACCAAATCAACCCAAAAATCATCTTCAAAATGCAACTCTACAATTAAATCCAATCCAGACTCCAGCCATATAATTAAGCCCATCTAATCACATGCAGCCCACATACTCTCATACTCTTTTGATTAGAATTCCAAAGCAGTAATGTCGTCATCATTTCAGTTTACTTTGTTAATCGATGTCAATTATTTTTTTGATTAAGATTATTGTGATTTGTCATTTATATCATTTTTGCTATAGGCATACATGTATATTTATATATGGCTTGTGTATGTAAAAAAAAAAAAAAAGAGATGTGGTAAGTTTCCCAAAAAAAAAAAGAGAAGATAAAAAAAAAAGAGAAAAAAAAAAAAAGTCAGAGAAGTTCAAAAAAAAAAAAAAAAAGAGGAGAGGAAAGATTAAAAAAAAAAGAGAGTGGAAGAGTTTCAAAAAAAAAAAAGGAAAAGAGAACGAAGAATAAAAGAAAGTGCAAAAAAAAAAAAGAAGAAAAGAAATATTTTTGTATCTTTGTACATTTGCTATCTCATTGCCGCCGACCCCGAAGGTATAAACTTCTAGAACTCAGATTTCCCATTCTCGTTGTCCGTGGCGGACCGGAGAACCATCTATACGCGCTCTCGTAGCACGGTAGGAGGGAGCTCGGTGCGACACCTACAACGAAGCGGGTAATCACTTTATTCCCATTTCGGTGTTTGCTGCGGACCGGCGAACCACCTATACGCGCTCTCGTAGCACGGTAGGAGGGAACCCGGTGCGACGCATACGACGAAATGGGAAAGCCCTATACACGCTCTTGTAGCGTGGTGGGGAGATCTACCTGTGCTCGCCTACGGATACTGTTGAAGACCTCATACACGCTCGAGTAGCGTGGTGGGATGGCCCAGTTTCCCGTAGTTTTCCCCTAAATGGGGGAGACGCCGGGAGGCTGCCAAAATTTTCACTGAATCATGGACAATACTTGGACAAAATGTGGACAAATTGAACTTGAGCTCATATTTTAATTTGAGCAAATAAAAATACTTTAACTTAATTCAAATTATAACTAAACTTATAAATCAAATGAGATAAACAAAGACTTGAACATTTGAACAAAGGACAAGAGGACTTGATTTGGGACTGCAGTGGACATGAACTTGAACTGAACTCAGACTTGAGTTGGACAACAGAGGACTTGAACAAACATAAAAGAACTCGAACCACAGGGGACTTGGACTCAAGCAAGAACTTGAACCGAACAAAGGCTACAAAGGACTTGGATTGAACTTGAACATTGATTTGAACATTGAATGAACAATATAAACTTGTGAACTTGAATTTGAATCATATGACAAAGGCTTACAAACTTAAGTAATTTGAAATAATTCACTTGAATTGAACAAAATAATGAAACTTGAGCCATGCAACATCAAGTGGGACTTGATAGTGAACAAAAGAATGGCAAAATGAGGATGGACAAATGTAATAACAACTCATGACAACTAAAATTCTTTAATCTTGTTCATGAAAGACAACCAATGTGAGCACCCATTTTGATTATGAGTCTTGGTCATTAATAAAACAACAAAAGATTTATTTCAAAATCTCAATGAGTATGATTTGCTCATAATCAATAAAAGATGTGTATGACCCCATCATACATGTTGAAAATAATGTGTGGAGACAAGGAGTTCACAATTATAATAAGTCTACAAGCAATGTGCCTCTATCATGCTCTTAAGTGATTGAATGTGAATCGAAGATGATCGGGGCCAAGCCATCGACACAAGGTGCTTAGTGAAACTATCATCCACACATGAGTCCTTTGCAAACTATAAGCTGTGTCCAAAGACAATGAAAGGTTTGTAATCCATAGCATCATTCGCTCACCGGGAATGGTCAGATGAAAGCACAACCACATGATTGAAATCAATGATGCGAGATTTTTAATCAACATTAGAGAATTGTCATGTTAGCTCAAATGTTCATTTGCTTACAAAGAACGACATACATGTGCAAAAATACAAAAGTGCCTATACACGATCAAGAGCTTGGGACATGATATGTTCGCAATCAACAACATAAAAGTTTTAACTAATGATTGATGTATCGGCATATGAATTCAAATACGAGTAGCAATGAATAAGTAAGAGATTCCTTACATGCAAGGGACAATAACCAACAGACGATTGTGTGAATGCAGTGAATTTCCCTACGACCAAGGCCAGTTAACTTTCAAGCAGAATACACATTTTTTTTTTATAAACGTCAAAAGACAGGTGAGCAGAATGTGAAGGTCCATCGATTAGTTACATCAATCTCCTACAAGTGAAAATGGAGAATAAGCTTCATCCTACAAGCTACAATTTATTCATTAGGATTATAGAAGATCTGCAACACATACGATCTTTCTACAAAGACAAATGTATGTGCCACATGCCACTGATGGGTAGATACATAAAGACTTCAGTAAATGCAGTATCCTGAAGTCAATTTTAGTTTGTGAAGGAATACATCTACCCGCATACTTGTAGCAATGACGGATGTACTACATGAGCCAAACAACTACAACGAATATAAGCATCTACGAACCAAGGCAGGAGGCTTGTTAGTGCACTATGACCCGCCTATGAAAATCAACAAATAGTGCACGACAGCCTACCTGTACAAAGCAGCAAACAACTGATTCAGAAGCTGCTACGCCACGCCACCGGATCTGCAACATTCGTACAAGCAGACAGAAGGCGTCTATTTAAAGAATACCCCTGCACGTGCACTATAAATTGTATACACATAGGTACACTAAAAGGGGTAAAAATAATTATAAAACCCGCATGGGCCCCGGCGAGCGTGTTATTGGTACACACGTGACGTCTAGGGATGCTGCGCGGGTCGATAAGTGAATTCATGTTAGAACCCGATCCTTCTATACTGATCAATAGGAGTCGACAGGGTTCGAACAATTGAACAAATATACGGTCGTGTCGACCAGTATATTTGCTTTAAAACATTCATATTAGACCATCAAGGCCTACAACAATATGAATTCACTAATAAGGGCATAAAAGCCTACAAAACCCGATCCTCTGTCGACAGCCCGACAGAGTTGACAAGGTTCAATCCATAGAAAGAAATGACCCCCAAACACCCCGATGATGGCCGTGTTGAGTGCAGATATCAACCGGAGGGGTTCCCAAATACTTTCATCGTCTCCCAAATATTCATATTCCAAAGCTCCACCCAAATACCTACGGAAATCCAAAACTCCCCAAAAATTCAAAATTCCAAAAATATTTAAAATATAAAATTCAATCCATCAATGCACTTAAAGCAAAATCCATCTGCCCTCCGCAACAGCTTGCTGAGGCGGACAAATTCAAATAAACTTTAGCTCACAAAGAGCCAAATGTCTAGTCGAAAAATATCACTAGGATCCATTCTCAAACAATCTATTACCAGTAAGGACGTGGTACGTGTCCTCTAACCGGCAGTTTCGCCGCCAAATGGCACTGCAGGTAAACGGTTATGACCCGGGGCCCTCTGAACTGAGTGGTTTTGCCGCCAAATGGCACCACAGATAGCGGTTATGGCCAGAGCCAATACGCTCCTTAATGGCGTTAAATCCTTGAGATATGAATCAATAGGATATGATCGATAGGGCACAAAACCCTCTGTCAGCTAAGGTGGATTCAAATTTGTCCCCTTAGACAAACATCCAACCCCGGTCTACAAGGTCCCCTTGGACGAAGCAACCCATGGCTGCCGACAAGGATCCTTCTGTCAGGTTGGGTCGACTACCTCCTCTGACTAAGTAGACCAGGGACCACGATGGCCCGGGACGACGGAACCATGGGATCTTGATCGGGTCCATCATCCATTCCCCCACCATCCGCTTTAAGTATAAGATGGTGTAATTTTCAGTTTTAAATATCAAATTTTCCCAAATTCTCAAATCTTTCATCTCAAATTCCAAATCTAAAAAATTCAATTCTTCAATTTCCAAAATTCCATATCCATTGCTGCTACTATATGCCAGATAACACGTATATCTCTATACGTATCTGATCGACGACTAGCCTTAATCGAAAGTTCTCTCTCGTTATCGGGAGGGGTAATTAACTATAGGGGCTTGCGCCTATAGGAAACCAGAACTCAGATCATAAAGTCCTCGCAAAATGAGGGCGAAATCTCTGGGTAGTGTCTTATCTACAAACCCATCTGCCTTCCAAAATTTACCCCGGAACTTAGTTCGTTAAAACTCCCTCGCCGAATAAAAAAAAAGCGAGCGGAGGCCGGGGTCGAATTTTCGGAGCCCACAATATGCCTCTCCAACTTCAAAAAAGAAAAATTGCTTAGTTGTTTCTTCTAACACATTTCATATGCAAATTGGTAAAATGTTACGAGGCAAAAAATAAACACAAAATGAAATGGAAAACAACGAAATCCTACAATGATCACCAATTACAAAATCTTCGTAATTACGAATAAATAATTACAGGCACCAATTCATCCTTTAACAAAAGTCCTTTGCTATGTATCAAGAAAGATCTATAATAACGATAAGTTGAAACAACCCTTAATTCTTCATCCAAAATAATTAAGGTGCACCTCAAAAGCTCTCCAAAATAGCAATATTCATAAATCATTTTTTATTCTTTACTTTCTGATAATCTATATCTACAAATACTTTCTAGATTCAACAAAGAAGCTAATAACCAAACTCGTCAAAAATGAGTTCATATTGAACAAACTAAGGTGTACATGCCAAGACTTTTGAGTTCCACAGTAAAATTTGTGGTCAGCGAGCAGCATTTCACCATACTTACAAAAAGAGCGTGGACATAAGCTTCATTACATATTTACAAAACTTCATGTTCCAATAAGTGCATTGCATACCAGCGAGTAAAAGAACTAGACAACTATCTATCACCAAAAATTTTTTTTTTTTTTTTTTTTTGAATCATTAAAGGATTTAATATAAAATAAAATGAAAATAATACAAATCAATGGAAAGAACATCAAATGAACGACTATTGAAACGCCTAATTATGCCAATATCTGCCACCACCACTCTTCAAATCTCATTTCTAATTTCATAGTCTAATAGTATAAAGAATCCAAATTACAGAACAACGAAGAGAAAGCACTGTCTCAACATTCAATAGTTCATAAAAAAAAAAAAAGTGAAAACTCGAACAGTGAAGATGATATTAAGATCTCTCTTTTCTATTTATAGCGACCGTTTTGAAAAGATCTATAGCTCATATATTTTATGGAAACATGGACGAATCAAAAGAAATAAAACATAAGCGCATGATAGTTCTAGCAGGAAGCTTTTTAGCACAATATAGAATTGGATTGGTTCCTACACTGCGGATGCGAGCAGCCGGAAAAAAATAGGAGGAGCAATTACTCTTGTGGAAGGGAAACCTCCTCCAGCCACACCTCGCACAGCGTATGAATCTTGTTCAGCCTCTTCCCAAGAGATCCCGCTCCTTCTCCTTGTGAGAGAAACAAAAAAAAATAATTTGAGTTTTTATCTCAATTTGGAGCGGATCGGTAGAAGGAGGCGTTTATTTCTCGCCCCGTAATGGTCGGAACTTTAATTTTTTTTAAACTTGCTCTCTTTTATTTATAAATGTTGAAATTTAAATATAATATAATATATATTTATAATTATATTAGTTACTTTTAATTTTAAAATAATATATTTTATATTTATAGTTATAATATCTAATATTTTTGTAATTTGTAATATAATATAATATATGTTTATAATTATGATATTTAATATTTTATTTCTTAAATATAATATAATATATATTTATAATTATAATATTTAATATTTTTGTAATGTATAACATAATATAATATATGTGTATAAACAGAATATTTAATATCGTTCTAAAATTTAATAGAATATATATATTATATATTTATAAATAGAATATTTAATATATTTTAATTTTTAATATAATATAATCTATAATTATAATTATAATTGTTAATGTTTATTTAATTTTGAATATATTATGTGCATCTTATAATATAACAAATTAATTCATTGTTTAAAAATAAGAAGAATTAATTCATTGCTTAGTAGCATTCGGGTTGAGCTCAATTTTTATTGTGAATTCTAAAGCTTCACCAGTGCACCACCAACATGGAACGGATGTTGTAGGATCGCCACCTGACTGCCATCGTTGAACAATCATCACGAATTCCATAACCTGCAACAATAGTTAAAATTTAATTCTTCTTATTTTTAAGCAATGAATTAATTCGTTATATTACAAGATACCCTGAATTAACCCACATGCTGCAACGATGGATACCATGAGACAAGCCATGCTCAAGATCTGAAGCCAAATCCATGTCCCCCGCTTGATATCTGCTTGTTTTATGTATATCTCGACAAGGAAGAAGACCATCAAAGGCCAAAAGGCGAGAGCTCCAATTAATTCAAGGAAGTTGTTGAAGAAAGGAAAGACCATAGCAATCACTGCTGTCACAATTACATAAGATGTTCTCCAAATCAAACAGAAGAAGCTAAAGGTATAGTCGCCCAGCATTGGATGTTTGATTATGCGCTCGCCTATCACGAAAGAGTTATCTGGCTATCGGCATTGGCTCGGGTTCTCTACAAACTGAAAGATTGGTTGGCAGAACATCTGTTCAAATTTGAACTCTTTAGCTCTGCTTTTGATTTTAAAAAAATTAATTCAGTGTGATGGAAGCAGGTCTTACCTGATAAGCACCGATCAAATGGATGGCAATGAAGATGTTCCCGATAACGACGAGCCAGAATGGGTCGTAGAAGCTACACAGCATGTAGAAGATGGTTGTGGTTGTAACACCAACAAAGGTGGCCTTCTTCATCACCTGATTTTCTGGAGGACTTGACAATTGCGATGTGATGCTTTATTATTTGGTCATGCCACATTTGTCTACATCTATATTCTACTTAAATGTTTAATAAAATAACAATAAAAAAAAGATCATAGCCATTGTTAATATTTCCCTATAACATTACATATTAAAGTAAGTTAAACCAAACACATTATATTTCTTAGAAAATAGCACTAACTGAATTCTATTTTCACCTAGATGGTACTGCTATCTACATAACATTTAACCAAACAGACCCCAATTTCATTCAACCAATCAATATTTATTTTCTTTATAATCACAATCCCTAGATGTTTGCTACAAAAGAAGGATCGTCAGTTAAACATGAATTAACAGCTACAAAAAATCAAACACAATGCAGAAAAATATACTCTCTAGACCAAAACTCATCTTCAATTTCTTCCCTCTACATCAAATATGATTGTTTAAACTATTCTCACCAGTTTTCCCTTAGCTCTTCGTGGTTTGCATTTCATTTTTGGCTTTCTACTTTTTCATCTTCAAAGATTAGATAATGAATTTATCTATTTTAATTGCTTTTGTATATTTTATTACCTGCGCTGAGCTTACAGTAAATCAAATATTTATGTTGTTCAAATTACAACTTTTTAATTCAGACTTTTTTCCCTCCTGAAATAATCTCTTACCTTTGCTTGCTCTTTTATGAATGCTTTTGAAACTAGATTCGACATACCAATTCTAAATATCTAAAAAAATAATTCAAAACAGTATAAGATCTGTAAAGGAAATCCAATATTTGATCTTAATTGGGAGTTTAAAATGAAATTTTTTGTCTAAAATGTAGTTAATAATATGTAATTAACATGTCAAGCTTCACTAAAATAATTCAAACCTTAATGGCTGTCTTTACCTTGAAAATGATTAGAATGAAGCTTCCAGATACAACAACAACCATAGTTATTCAGAGCATTAGCTTGTAGGAGTGCAGGTTATCGTGTTTGAAGAATTTTTCTCGTTTGGCTTATGCAAATGCTAGTATCAATGTTGGAGGAAGTGGTTGCATTACTTGGGGAAATGAGCTAATAGATCTCAAGCAGTTAATTGATGGTGGCCAAGATTTTTACATAAGATTGATGGTGGCCAAGATTTTTACATAAAATTAGCAGCATCTGAACTAAGTAAGATTTGATTAATTTGCATAAAGTAGTTGATGATTAATGATATTGAATCCTACATGCATCAAATTGATATTTTTGCATTCTACATTTTCAAAAAATGACAGATATCAGTAGCCTTCAATTTTCTTCTTTCAGGCGAATATTTCCTTTTCAACTTTTTTTTTTTTTCCTTCTTTGACAAGTCAGAAAGTTAACTCAATCTTGAAGCAGAATTAGGCTTCGTTTGGGACGGCTTTTTTATTGCTTTCTAAAACGGAGTTTTAATACAAAAATAAAAAAAAAATTGTACTAAAACTCCGTTTTAGAAAGCAGTAAAAAAGCCATCCCAAACGAAGCCTTAATTGTTAAATTTAAAGTAAAGATATGTGCTTAAAACCATAGAAAAATCTGATATCAAAAACCGCAACAAAATGTGATCAACTAATTATTGTCTATTAGGTAAAGTTTTATAACTTTTTATTTTCAAATTATTGTTCTTTTTATTTGATTTGTGTGACGAGAAGCCGATTTTTGGCCTTACTTATCTATATGGTTTTAAACTATTTTTTCGTATCAGATAAGTTATCTCCCCCATAAATTTTATATATAGCTTTTTAGCATTGGATATGTTATTAACTTATTATATAATTTCTTTTTTCACATAACAAATATTTAATTTTCCTTTTTAGGATTATTTTCATAAATTTTCTACGTATAATACATTGAGATTGCTATTTTTCTTGCTTTTTATCATCTACTACTGGCCTGAGGTAAGTAATTTGTACCCTTCATCATTTTATTTTTAGAAAATTTATAATTTTTGTGGTATTATGCTTTCAATATTCTGTAAATTTTTTTATTTATAATTCAGAAAATTGCTTAGGCAGAAAATGCTAATATGGTCATTCCGGAGGTTGAAGAAAACCTTTTTGAGATTGTGAAGATTGAAGCATCTGGTGCTAGCCAACACTGGAACGATGAGGTAGAACCAAAATCCGCTGAAGCTGAATTTGGCGTTTGGGAGGATATGGAAGAGGTGGCTTCTGATGTTACTGATCCCAAAAATTACTTTGTTGGACCTTTTAATGAAAGTCAAGTATTTGTTTGTTTTTTACATTATTTCATGTATACTTCGCATTGTTAAGAGCAGCTAATTATATTTACATCTGCTGCCATTTAAACCAATCAGACGTCTGCTGCCATTTGAACCAATCAGATTATTACATGTGTACCTCTCCTAATATACTATTATATATATAAATGTATTGTCTGTATAGAAAAACAGAAATCAATAATATTCTTCACTTTACTTTATCTTCTCTGTTCTGTAAATTTCTACATGGTATCACGAGTTGGGCGTTCTTGAGGTCCTTCGCCATGGCCAATCAAGCTCCGGCGACCTCATCCACCGGTACAGCATCTGCTGCCGCCGCCTCTTCTCCGGTCATCTCCTCCTCGTTAAAATTCGTCATCTCCAATCTCAAGTTCTTGGTACCGCACGCACTCACTCCGGACAATTTCCCGATCTGGAGCACTCAAATCGCCAAACTTTTTCGGGCAAATGGATTCGCAGGATTTCTTCAATCCAAAACTCTGTCCGAAAATCTTGATCCAAATCAAGATTCTCAATCTTGGCTGGTCACCGACCAAAACTTGGCGACGGCGATGTGCTCCACCATATCTCCGGCGGTCCTTCCCTATGTAATACATCTTGAATCAACCTATGATATTTGGACAACTCTCCACACTCGATTTCAAGCCTCTAATCGATCTAAGGTGATTCAATTGAAACACGAGCTTCACAATATTTCGATGCAAACGATGTCCATGACTCAGTATCTCACTGAGATCAAGAAAATCGTGGATCAAATTGCCTCAGCCGGCTCGACCGTCGATCCTGAGGATGTCATCATTTACATTCTGAATGGACTACCTCCGGCATACCAGTCCTTTACCACCACCATTCGCACGATGCAAGGTTCGCTGTCTCTCGACACTCTTTACGCTCTTCTCATAAGTGAGGAGATCCATCTCAAGACAGCGGCTCAAAAATTTCCAAAAGTCCCGGAAACTCAGTCTGCCTTGTACTCCGGTCGTGGACGGGGCCGACGCGGCCGCGGCAGACAACCGAATAACAATGTTCCAACGCAAGGGACGTCTTCCACCACGACTGTTATCTGTCAAATATGCAAGAAGAAAGGTCACAGTGCCGAGGCGTGTTGGCATCGTCTCAATCCCAATTACACTCCACCAAATCCTCAGAACAAAACAAACAATGCGCTCGCTGCACATACTGACGGACCATCCACAACCGATTGGTATCTTGATTCCGGCGCGTCATCTCACATGACTAATTCAATTGGAAATCTTGAAGCGTACAACTCCTACTCTGGCCAAGACACGGTCACGCTTGGGGATGGAAGATCTGTCCCAATTGCCCATTCTGGCTCGGGCATTCTTCCTACCCCGGATCGTAAGATTTTTTTATCAAAACTTTTACATATACCTTCTCTCGCATTTAATCTTCTGTCTATTTCGAATTTAGTAAGGGATAACCATATCTCAATTACATTTGATGAACGTGGTTTTGTATTTAAGGACCGGTCGACAAATCAAGTTTTACTTGAAGGACCGTGCAGCCAAGGAATCTACAAGATATCATCAACTGGATCCAGCTACCCGTCTACAGCACTGAGTACATTCCAGGCATCCTCTGATAAGTGGCACCGCAGGCTCGGGCATCCCCATCACCAAGTCTTGCAGCACATCTCCAACTACAATCCCTCTTTACGTATTTTACCGCTTAAGTCTGTTTGTAATTCTTGTATGTCGTGTAAAGGTCACAAACTTGTCTTTGATAATTCGGTTAGCCGCACAAGTTCCCCTCTGGAACTCGTCCACTCAGACGTTTGGGGACCTTCCCCAACTCAGTCTCATCAAGGTTTTAGCTATTATGTTATATTCGTTGATGACTTCTCTCGTTTTACTTGGTTATTTCCTATTCTGCACAAATCTGACGTTACTAACACCTTTATTTCTTTTACTAACTTCATTGAACGTCAAACGTCACTTAAACTCAAAACAATTCGAACCGACGGCGGTGGTGAGTTTATTAATAATGCTTTTCAGAATTTCACCAAAACTGCAGGGATTAAACACCAATACTCGTGTGCCTACACTCCACAACAAAATGGCGTGGCGAAAAGAAAGCATCGTCACATTATTTCTACCACCCGCACTCTTCTTCACACGGCTGCTCTTCCTATGACATTTTGGCTTGAGGCGGCTCAAACGGCTGTTTACCTAATCAATCGCCTCCCTTCTCTGACCATTAACAATATGACTCCGCTCACTAAAATGTTCGGCATTCAACCATCATATCAACATCTGCGGGTGTTTGGTTGTCAATGCTATCCCCTTATACCGACTATACATCGCAACAAGCTCATGCCAACGTCTCAACCTTGTGTATTTCTGGGTTATTCTGATGTGTCAAAGGGCTATCATTGCCTTAATCCAGCAAACAATAAAATTTTAATCTCTCGAAATGTTCAATTTAACGAATTACATTTTCCTTTTCATGACAGCAGCTCCACCTCTGTTTCCGAAGCAACTCCACCCCCTGCATCTCTGCTTATACCACCCTCGGTGTTACCAAAATGTTGCCAGCCGCTCACAACGGTTGATGCGGCTTTGCCGAACTCGAGTCATTCTCCTAGTCGTCATGAGACTCCGCCTTCCTCCACTAACTATCAAGCTACGGCAGCATCACCCTTTCCTCCTATCACCAGCCATCCGATGAATACCAGATATAAGACTGGCTCTCTCAAGCCGGTTCAGCGGCTCAATCTCATTCATAAAGATCAAGCTATCGCTGATCCCACCACGTATAATGACGCCTCCAAACAGTTTCACTGGCGTCAAGCAATGGCTCAGGAGTTCTTCGCTCTCCAGCAACAGGGCACCTGGACCTTGGTGCCACCTCCGCCTAATGCCCCTGTACTTGGCTCCAAATGGACGTATCGCACAAAATACAACTCTGACGGTTCGGTAGCTAGATTTAAAGCGCGGTTAGTTGCACAAGGGAATCAGCAGGAGCTCGGCATCAACTATCAAGACACTTTCAGTCCCGTGGCCAAACTACCCACTATACGAATACTCTTCACGGTCGCTCTCTTTCACAACTGGCCGGTTCAACAACTAGACGTAGCCAATGCTTTCTTGCACGGCGACATCACCGAAACGGTCTTCATGCGGCAACCGAAGGGCTTTGAAGACGCCACCAATCCGTCTCATGTTTGCCGGCTACAGAAAGCTATCTACGGGTTGCGTCAAGCTCCGCGCCAGTGGTTCACTACCTTTACCAATTATCTTCGTCAAATTGGATTTTCTCACAGCCAAGCTGATCCGTCTCTCCTTATCTTTCACGAAGGCGCCACACATATCTATCTACTAGTATATGTAGATGATATCCTTCTTACGGGGAACAATGTCCAAGCAATGACCGAACTGGTTGCTAAGCTCACGGGCAAATTCACTATGAAGCAACTCGGCGCGGCTAACCACTTCCTCGGCATCAAAATCGATCACTCCCATGATAAGTATTTTCTTTCTCAAAGCTCTTATGCCAAATCTATATTACAAATGGCCGGATTACCAAAATGTAATCCGGTAGCTAATCCGTCTATCACCAAAATTACAGCTCTAAAATCCGAGGATCCTCCGCTCTTTGACGCGCTCACCTTTCGCCGAATCATTGGAAGTCTCCAGTATCTCACATTGACGAGACCGGACATCGCCTATGCTGTCAACATGCTCTCCCAGCATATGCACAGTCCCGAGCCAATTCACACGGTCATGCTAAAGAAACTCCTTCGCTACATTCAAGGATCTCTGGACTTTGGATTGCCAATTACAAAATCCACTCTTCTCCTTCGAACTTATTCCGACGCGGACTGGGCTTCTGATCCAGCCACTCGCCGATCTACAACTGGGTTTTGTACGTTTCTGGGCGACACGCTGATCTCGTGGTCTGTCAAGAAACAAAACACGGTGTCCCGCTCATCCACCGAATCGGAATATAGGGCCCTCGCCTCAGCCACTGCTGACACCATTTGGATCAGACGTCTTCTTGCTGAATTTGGCGTTACTCAATCCGAACCGGTGGAAATATTTTGTGATAATACGTCTACCATTGCTCTCGCTAACAACCCAGTTTTTCACGCTCGCACCAAGCACATCGAGATTGATCAACGTTTCATACGCGATCACATCTTAAACAAAGTCATTCGTCTTCTACCCATTAGCACAGTTGATCAAATTGCAGACGTTCTAACCAAACCGCTTTCTACACCGCGGTTTAAGATTCTTCGCAGCAAACTGACTGTTTCATCCTACACCCAGTTTGAGGGGGGATGTTAAGAGCAGCTAATTATATTTACATCTGCTGCCATTTAAACCAATCAGACGTCTGCTGCCATTTGAACCAATCAGATTATTACATGTGTACCTCTCCTAATATACTATTATATATATAAATGTATTGTCTGTATAGAAAAACAGAAATCAATAATATTCTTCACTTTACTTTATCTTCTCTGTTATGTAAATTTCTACACGCATCACAGGTTACCAATAAGAAAATTAAGAAAAATTATTAATTTTGGAAGGAGTGCTTGAATCTTTGGGAAGTGGAGGTAATATTTTTGCTAAATGAATTTCTTCACTTGTTGGATCTCATTTTTATAGATGTTAAACATTTGTTCTATAGTCCCTTTAGAAAATTAACCATCATAATATTGTGAAACATAAGGTTCTTAGAGAGCACGATGTGTTATACTTTATCTTTTAGGAATGCAATCTTTATTAATTTATGAATGATACAAACAAGCCATTATTAAAGTTTGAAATTTGAAATTGGTGAATGTTTTTAGAAACAAATAATTTTTTGCTCGATTAATTAATAAAATAATGGTTAAATAATATTTGATAAGAGCACTGATGAGTGATGACGAGTTGTCTGTGTTCTTTTTCTTTCTTTGTATATTTAGATTTAAGTGAAAAGGAGAAATCCAGCTTAAGAGAAATGGAAGAAGCTAATGGCTCGCAGAGTGGGAGTTTAATTTTCACTAAGGATGGCTCTATTGATCTCAAAGGCAGACATGTTCTCATATTAAAGAGAGGTGGATGGACTGCCTGCTATTTCATTGTTGGTAATCAATACTCTCTCTTCTCTGATTTTTTTTTTTTCATTTGTAATTGTTATAATTCATGATGTTAACATTGATCCAGAATTTATATCATGGATCACTACGGGTACCTCACTAAAAGAACTATAATGTTTCCTTTGGTTCTCCTTTTCTTTGTTTAATTTTCTTAAAATATAACTTGAAATGTATAATATAAATAAATTAATAAAAAATGATTTATTTTCTTATGCACTTAATTTGTAATCACTTCACTTCATAAGCAACATTACTAACTTAAAACAGATCATATTTTAATATAAAAATATGAATATTTTAATTTAGTGCACCTTTTGTGTGTTGTTCTTGGAGCCACTGCTCACTTCAGATGTTGAGTAAAAAAAATTAATATCTTTCACTATCTAGAAAAAACATGTAGTAGGAAGTGTACAACAACTGAGCTATACTACAAAAATGATTATCGGTCATAGTCCAAAAATTGAGAGCTATGAAAATTTCACATTTGGTTGAAAAATGAAGAACACATAAGAAATGGATGATCAATCACTACAAAAAAGTCGAGTTTTTTCGACGGAAATTCTTGCATAAAATTATGAAGTTTCCGGTGAATTTTGAAATTTTTTGGCGGGTTTTCGACGAAAACGTCTTTGACGGTAAATCAAGCGTTAGAAAACCTTTCCGTAAAAAAAAAAAAAAACGTTGGAAATGTTTTCCAGCGGAAAAGTCCGCCGGTATTTTTTTCCTGGTAGAAAAGAATAGTCGGAATAAATAAAATGATTTTTTAAAAAAAATTATTGGCTTAGGTGAGCCTGCTCCTACGCCAGTGGGCCTGGTTCCCGCACCCAGGTGAGCTCGCTCCTGCGCCCGGGTTGGTGAGCCCGCTTCCACGCCCAGGTGAACACAGATGCACGTGTCAGCTATGATAATCAAACCAAGGACCTCCCCCGCATCCTGCACGTGCGCCAGTCGGACCACCATGTCGTTCCTGCAAAAGTGCTTGAATTCATAAACTTTTTTATTTATATTAAAACTGACCGAAAAATAATTATTTTAAGTTTATTATTTTAATTGATAATTTACTTAAGTAACAATTAATTAAAAATATTATTAAATTATTAATTAATTAAAATAAACTATAAAATTATTAATTAATTAAATTACAAATAAATTATATTTTTAGAGACTTTTAGACTCTGTCGGAAAATCCGCTGGAAACATATCCGTCAGAACAACCACTAGAAAATCTGCTTGAAAATTTGTCAGAAATATTTTTAAATAATCTGCCAGAAACTTCGGAAATCCGCTGGTAATGAACGATTTTCCTGTAGTGAATCACGAATTTACAATCTTTTAATGAGAACATTTTGAAAAAGCTTGAGAATATCTCAAAACAAAATAAATCTATGATGTTAATGCTCTCTATCGTTATTGCTATAATAATTTTAAGAAAAATATATAAATTTTTTTCTAATATTATTAATAATTATAATTAATTATATAAATAAAGATAATAATTTTATTTTTATAAAATAAAAATATTTATTATATAAATATTTTTTTAAAATTTTTATTATCGTGTATTTAATATACGTGCAATAAAATTAGTAGTAGTATTGTGCTCGAGAATAGGAAGAGCAGTAGATATATGATTTAGACAACGTGAAGATGAATAACACCTGAAGACAAAGAGTTTATGATTATGAGTGGGATGTGAAGAGGTGTTAATTCATAATTAATTCATTGATATATTATCTTATAAATAAAGTTATACTTTTTAATTAATTATAGTTATAATAATTAAAATGAAAAGTTAGATTTGATTTGAATAGTTAAAATTAATTAAAATGGATGATCAAAATTTGACGTGGAGAAAACTCAAGCCCTTTTTATAATAGTATCAAGATTTTTTTATTTTTTTTTTATTTTTATAGTAGCATTAAGATTTGTGCTTGAGAATAGGAAGAGTCGTAGCTATATATATGATTAAGACACACGTGAAGATGAAGAGCACGTAAAGACGAAGAGTTTATGATTATGAGTGGGATGTGAAGAGGTGTTAATTAATAATTAGTTCATTAATACATTATCTTGTAAATAAATTTATAATGTAAATTAATTATAATTATAATAATTAAAATGAAAGATTAAGATTTGATTTGAATTAGTAAAATTAATTAAAATGGATGGCCAGGATTAGACGTGGATGGAAACTCAAGCCCCTTTTATAATAACTAGTAAAAATGCCCGTGCATTAAATGAACGTTAATAAAAAAATATAAATAAAAATTCATATTATAAATATTTTAATTATATTATCATTATAAACATGAAAAATTTTATCATTATAAATAATTATAATCATTATGATAAGTTTTATATGATTAGATACGTAGTTTTATATGATACATGGATTTTGTTTTATTCATGAATTATTTTGATAGTAAATTCTGTTTATTAGTTAATAAACAATCTATTTAATTTTTAAGTGAAATTTTCTTGAAAGTTATAAGTTCTTTTTTTAATTGCAAATTAATAAAATTTTAAACATTAATACTAAATAAAAAGATTTAATAGAATAAATTTAAGAGAAAATTACTTTGTTATTCATATATTTCATTTAAAATAATAATTTTATTTTTATAAATTTATTTCTACAACTAATTTTAAAATCAAATTACCAACAAGAAAGTTGGTAATATAATATATTTGATAAGAGTAAGTTTTTTGGAATAAGGAAATTATTGCAGTAAAATGTGATATACTACCTCAGGTTTTTGGTATACTTAGCAAATGGATATTTTCTCTTCCTATCTTTAATTATTTTGAAGATTTTATAAAGGTCTTGAAGGACCTTGCATCTTCTGATACAGTAACCGGTAATCTTTATTGTTCTGTTATATTTTTTTGTTGGAAAAGCAGATGTAAGATAGTTCATGGCGGTTTGGAGGATAATGTTACTGTTATAGCAATTTCTTCTATTTCATTTGCACGTGCATTAAATGCACGTGAATAAAGAATAAAAATTAAAAATTTATTTAATAGTATTTTAAATATATTATTATTCTTAAAAAATATTAAGTTTATCACTGTTAGTAATAATAATTATTAATTATATTAATGAAGAATAACATATTTTTATTAAAATCATAATAAAGAAAATATATTAATATAATTTTACAATTCCATAGTAAAAAATACATATGTTTTCTCTATATAACAAATATTATCATAAAAATAATCAATTCATATTTAGAATAAAAGCTCAAAAATATCATTATAAATATGTCATACTAATCTAAAATAATAAAAGAGATAACAAATTTATCTTATTTCATTCACAAAAGAACATCTCATCTATAATAAAATTTTACTATCTTACAAAAATTTCTTTAAAGGCAATTTTGATGGTGAAATATGCATATCCAATGGTGATGAGATTAATTATTTGAAGCACAACAAACAAAATAAGAGCAAAGAAACAAGAACCCATGAAGAAACATTTTGTTATCATTCTTAAAAATTTGGAAAATAAATAAAAGAAGCAATATTAAATGATAAAATAGAAGAACAAGCTTGCATACAAGTATTTGAAGGAGTCGTAGATAACTGGGAAGCGTGCAAGTCGAGACACAGTCCAATCATTGCAGAAGAAAGATGAAGATGACTGGAGCCAAATGACCATATGAAAGTTTCATCAATAGGCAAGCACCACCAGGGGCGGAGCGATTTTTTTCAAGTGGGGCACAAATCATTAAAGTAAGAAAAAATTTCTCACATTAAAATTTTTTTAGATCCAAAAAATGAATAATCAAACAAATTACTAAAAGTAAACAAAAGTTGAAGCAGTTTTCACTTTTATCCCAAATTTACTAAATCTGAAACAATATTTTCTATCCTAATAGACTAATAAATGTGAATAAATTGCTGACCGGTACCCAAAAACAAAAGCCCATACGCCAAAAGTTCTCTCCAAAAACATAAGACCACTCAAAAAAAACAAATCAGAAGATCATAATCAACCACAATCATGAAAAGGTAAAAAGATTTTACTGTCAAAATATGCTACCAGATGCAGACATCAAACGTATAGAAGAGTTTGGGGTCGGCTTAATCGGCATCAACAAGCCGTAATCCAAGTAAGAATTACGACCAGAAGAAGACCTCCGGTAGATGCTTGCGATTTCTTGCTCGTTTCCAACTGAAGGATTTCCTCCTCCTCCTTAACTATCAGCACAAAAAAGCACGTGCTCAACCCCAATGCTACCCTTGCCTTCCGGGAGCCTTCGAAGCAAGATATTCTTCAGGCAAAGCATGCCAAGCTGGAGTCGAAGCACGCGAAGAAGTCAAAGAAGCTTCGTTAGCAACTCAATCTTTCAATACTAAATTCGGAGGGGAGGCGAGGGAAAGCAGATGACGACCTTTTTTCAAATGTGAGAGGGAGAAGGGTTGGGACCGAGGGTTGCGAGGTGGGCTGGTTCTAATGGAATACTATGGAATGCGAAGGAAGATAATACTAAATAATGCGTGAGGAAGACGAAGGCTCATTACAGATTGAGGGTTACAATAAACCACATGTAACTCTTCACGTGAATCCAAAGAAATAAGTGAAAAACCCCCTTCGTCTTCTGCTTGCTTTAATACAAGTTTTATGTTCATAAATTAATATGTAATATAATTTAAACGATCTTTAACTTAAGATAAATGTTTTAATATTAACGTTAATATTAAAACATTAATATCATTTGCTATAAAATATATATTTAAATAATAATTACCACAGGTAATGAATTAAATATTTGGCTCGAAACTTTTATATGTCATTAATTGTTACGTTACAATTAATTAAGACTTTTTAATTAAGCATCTGAGATATGAAGAGAAATTATAATTAATTGAATTTAATTGACGCATGAGAATAGAGAGTAGAAATTAATGGAGTGTGTTATAAATAAAGAATTTGAAGAGACATAAATGAACGTTTCAGATTATTTTAAAATTTACAAATGAACGATTAGGATCTACTAAGAGTGGAATCCCAAGTCACTTTTATATAGTAGTATAGATATAGATAAATGATAGACTTTGAAGAGTTATATATAAATTTTTTGATTTATTAAATATTTTTAATGGAATGGACGACCAAGATAATTAAAAAATAAGTAGAATGGATGAACAAGATTTGCCGGAGGAAGGAAACTCAAGCCCCTTTTATAATAGTAGTATAGATAGTATAGATATAGATAGTATAGATATAGATAGTATTAAGATTTGTGCTTGAGAATAGGAAGAGTCATAGCTATATGATTAAGACACACATGAACATGAAAAACACGTGAATCGAAGAGTTTTTGATTATGAGTGGGATGTGAGGAGGTGTTAATTCATAATTACTTCATTAATATATTAACTTATAAATAAATTTAAAGTTATAATTATAAATTAATTATAATTATAATAATTAAAATGAAAGTTTAATATTTGATTTGAATAATTAAAATTTATTAAAATGGATGGCCAAGATTTAACCTGGGTGGAAATTCAAACATCTTTTATAATAATAGTATATATATATATATATATATATATATATATATATATATATATATATATATATATATATATATATATATATATATATATATATATATATATATATATATATATATATATATATATAACATTTATTTATAGAGATATACTTTTGATCTTCCAAATAATTAATTATGAACCGTTATTTATTTTAACATCTAATTAATTTGCACTCTTGATCTTCAAATGGCTAATGAAAAGAGTATTCATTTGAACGATTTCTTTTGAATAAATCCTCACATATGTAATCGGCATCCGTTTGACATGCAGAGAACGCATGTCAACTGAGCGAGATCTCAACCAGAGCGTTTCGATTTCTACCGCAACTGGCCGTTTCACTTCCGATTACAACGTCATGCCGTTTCATTTATCATTTTCCATAAAACATTTATTTATATTAATTAAGCAGTCTGAAATTATTAATGCTTTAATTCTAAAAATGGAGTACCAAACCATCTTGAAATTAATTATTAATGCTTTAATTCTAAACATTTATTTATAGAGATATACTTTTGATCTTCCAAATAATTAATTATGAACCGTTATTTATTTTAACATCTAATTAATTTGCACTCTTGATCTTCAAATGGCTAATGAAAAGAGTATTCATTTGAACGGTTTCTTTTGAATAAATCCTCACATATGTAATCGGCATCCGTTTGACATGCAGAGAACGCATGTCAACTGAGCGAGATCTCAACCAGAGCGTTTCAATTTCTACCGCAACTGGCCGTTTCACTTCCGATTACAACGTCATGCCATTTCATTTATCATTTTCCATAAAACATTTATTTATATTAATTAAGCAGTCTGAAATTATTAATGCTTTAATTCTAAAAATGGAGTACCAAACCATCTCGAAATTAATTATTAATGCTTTAATTCTAAACATTTATTTATAGAGATATACTTTTGATCTTCCAAATAATTAATTATGAACCGTTATTTATTTTAACATCTAATTAATTTGCACTCTTGATCTTCAAATGGCTAATGAAAAGAGTATTCATTTGAACGGTTTCTTTTGAATAAATCCTCACATATGTAATCGGCATCCGTTTGACATGCAGAGAACGCATGTCAACTGAGCGAGATCTCAACCAGAGCGTTTCAATTTCTACCGCAACTGCCCGTTTCACTTCCGATTACAACGTCATGCCGTTTCATTTATCATTTTCCATAAAACATTTATTTATATTAATTAAGCAGTCTGAAATTATTAATGCTTTAATTCTAAAAATGGAGTACCAAACCATCTCGAAATTAATTATTAATGATTTAATTCTAAACATTTATTTATAGAGATATACTTTTGATCTTCCAAATAATTAATTATGAACCGTTATTTATTTTAACATCTAATTAATTTGCACTCTTGATCTTCAAATGGCTAATGAAAAGAGTATTCATTTGAACGGTTTCTTTTGAATAAATCCTCACATATGTAATCGGCATCCGTTTGACATGCAGAGAACGCATGTCAACTGAGCGAGATCTCAACCAGAGCGTTTCAATTTCTACCGCAACTGACCGTTTCACTTCCGATTACAACGTCATGCCGTTTCATTTATCATTTTCCATAAAACATTTATTTATATTAATTAAGCAGTCTGAAATTATTAATGCTTTAATTCTAAAAATGGAGTACCAAACCATCTCGAAATTAATTATTAATGCTTTAATTCTAAACATTTATTTATAGAGATATACTTTTGATCTTCCAAATAATTAATTATGAACCGTTATTTATTTTAACATCTAATTAATTTGCACTCTTGATCTTCAAATGGCTAATGAAAAGAGTATTCATTTGAACGGTTTCTTTTGAATAAATCCTCACATATGTAATCGGCATCCGTTTGACATGCAGAGAACGCATGTCAACTGAGCGAGATCTCAACCAGAGCGTTTCAATTTCTACCGCAACTGGCCGTTTCACTTCCGATTACAACGTCATGCCGTTTCATTTATCATTTTCCATAAAACATTTATTTATATTAATTAAGCAGTCTGAAATTATTAATGCTTTAATTCTAAAAATGGAGTACCAAACCATCTCGAAATTAATTATTAATGCTTTAATTCTAAACATTTATTTATAGAGATATACTTTTGATCTTCCAAATAATTAATTATGAACCGTTATTTATTTTAACATCTAATTAATTTGCACTCTTGATCTTCAAATGGCTAATGAAAAGAGTATTCATTTGAACGGTTTCTTTTGAATAAATCCTCACATATGTAATCGGCATCCGTTTGACATGCAGAGAACGCATGTCAACTGAGCGAGATCTCAACCAGAGCGTTTCAATTTCTACCGCAACTGGCCGTTTCACTTCCGATTACAACGTCATGCCGTTTCATTTATCATTTTCCATAAAACATTTATTTATATTAATTAAGCAGTCTGAAATTATTAATGCTTTAATTCTAAAAATGGAGTACCAAACCATCTCGAAATTAATTATTAATGATTTAATTCTAAACATTTATTTATAGAGATATACTTTTGATCTTCCAAATAATTAATTATGAATCGTTATTTATTTTAACATCTAATTAATTTGCACTCTTGATCTTCAAATGGCTAATGAAAAGAGTATTCATTTGAACGGTTTCTTTTGAATAAATCCTCACATATGTAATCGGCATCCGTTTGACATGCAGAGAACGCATGTCAACTGAGCGAGATCTCAACCAGAGCGTTTCAATTTCTACCGCAACTGGCCGTTTCACTTCCGATTACAACGTCATGCCGTTTCATTTATCATTTTCCATAAAACATTTATTTATATTAATTAAGCAGTCTGAAATTATTAATGCTTTAATTCTAAAAATGGAGTACCAAACCATCTCGAAATTAATTATTAATGCTTTAATTCTAAACATTTATTTATAGAGATATACTTTTGATCTTCCAAATAATTAATTATGAACCGTTATTTATTTTAACATCTAATTAATTTGCACTCTTGATCTTCAAATGGCTAATGAAAAGAGTATTCATTTGAACGGTTTCTTTTGAATAAATCCTCACATATGTAATCGGCATCCGTTTGACATGCAGAGAACGCATGTCAACTGAGCGAGATCTCAACCAGAGCGTTTCAATTTCTACCGCAACTGGCCGTTTCACTTCCGATTACAACGTCATGCCGTTTCATTTATCATTTTCCATAAAACATTTATTTATATTAATTAAGCAGTCTGAAATTATTAATGCTTTAATTCTAAAAATGGAGTACCAAACCATCTCGAAATTAATTATTAATGATTTAATTCTAAACATTTATTTATAGAGATATACTTTTGATCTTCCAAATAATTAATTATGAACCGTTATTTATTTTAACATCTAATTAATTTGCACTCTTGATCTTCAAATGGCTAATGAAAAGAGTATTCATTTGAACGGTTTCTTTTGAATAAATCCTCACATATGTAATCGGCATCCGTTTGACATACAGAGAACGCATGTCAACTGAGCGAGATCTCAACCAGAGCGTTTCAATTTCTACCGCAACTGGCCGTTTCACTTCCGATTACAACGTCATGCCGTTTCATTTATCATTTTCCATAAAACATTTATTTATATTAATTAAGCAGTCTGAAATTATTAATGCTTTAATTCTAAAAATGGAGTACCAAACCATCTCGAAATTAATTATTAATGCTTTAATTCTAAACATTTATTTATAGAGATATACTTTTGATCTTCCAAATAATTAATTATGAACCGTTATTTATTTTAACATCTAATTAATTTGCACTCTTGATCTTCAAATGGCTAATGAAAAGAGTATTCATTTGAACGGTTTCTTTTGAATAAATCCTCACATATGTAATCGGCATCCGTTTGACATGCAGAGAACGCATGTCAACTGAGCGAGATCTCAACCAGAGCGTTTCAATTTCTACCGCAACTGGCCGTTTCACTTCCGATTACAACGTCATGCCGTTTCATTTCCGGCTGCCAGGAGATTAAAAGCCAGGAGCTCTGCTTCTTTGCCGTTCAAACAGAAGGTCCATCTGAGAATGTAATTCGAACCAGTGGCCGCACCGGTGGAAAAAGAGAACCCCGCATACATTTTGCTTAGAAGAACTGAGGAGAAGTTGATGGTGTAAGTAAAACCGGCTTCAGGGTATTAAGGGGAGCTAAGGTCACATTAAACTCCATCATCTTCGCATCATACTCTGCCCAAACTTGCATCGTCTGGCCGCTAATCAAGCTCAAATTTTGAAATAGGGAAGAGCTTTTGGCGTATGATGCTGGAGTGACGACGACGGAAGTTAAGCTATTTAAGTTGATGCTGACGTAGTTGTCATTGATGTCGTCAAACTCCTTGTTCTCAATGGTGTCAAGCTTAACAACGACGATGTGGTTGGTGGCTTGGTCTTTGCTGGAGAGGTTAAAGAGACCGAGAAATTGGCTGAGAAGGGTAGAGTAGAGGTTTGGGGTAGGTGAGATGGCAAAGGCGAGACCTTCAGAACTGATTTCTAGCGAAGACGAAGGAGGTGGAGAAAGGGGAAAGGATTTGGGTAGAATGCGTGGCTGAGTTCTTGGTTTGTGGCGTTGTTGAAGTATTTAGCATTTTTAATTAACATGTATAGTTTCTTTTTTGAAACACATTTACTTATTTTTGTTGCACCATGAATTGCCAAAAATTTGATAGATATAGTAAATGGTGTTCTACATGTGAAACTTGTATGTATCATCATGATAAAAATAAAGAGAAAAAAAGTGAATCAGTGAGCAGAGGAATTAAAGGCTTAATTTTTTCTTTATTTTTTAATTAATTGTTCTTATGCCTCCTATTTGTTTACATAAATTCAAGAAACTCCAAAGAAGAGTATGTTGATTCTTAAATTTATACAATAATATTTATATGTCATTAATTATACGAGCGACGAGCTATTGTCATAGAAATCAGGCGACTCAATTTGGTTTGATTCCTTTGTTAGCTACTTGCTCATCTATTGTACGTTAATGCTTTCCATATTTTTTGTTGCTCTTTTGTCCTCTTTAACAAAAAATTTTGCTCCAATTTAAAAATCTAACTTCTTTTAAACATGTCAATTTTATATTTGAACTTTAATTTAGAGTCCATTTTTTATTTGCTATAACCTTGCTTAATTTCTAAAATGTTGAATTTCTTCTTGAACAATGTTTTTTACAATATACTCTACAAAACATCTCATTTCTCATTTATATATCCTCATAATTTTGATAATTTAATAATTTTCTTATTAATTTTATTTTTGTTTGTCCTTGTATTAGTTAATTCATGAGAAAATTGAAGAACTTCAAAAAAAGCAATGGCCAAATCCTCAACTATTAATGAGATTAGTTCTTAACAAATTTTGACTTGTTGTTGCTAACTTTTAGTCTTTCTCATTATGGTCTTTGATTATTGCTTGGATGATAAATATATGCTCCTGTAGGTAATGCTACATGATAAGCTTACTTTTTGTTGAGTCACTAATTGAGTTATCTGAAAGTTCTATTAGGAAAATGGGTTTGTCATCGGGAGTAAGGAAGGTAATCTTTCCACGTAAGATAGATATCATATTTTCCTGTATTTTTTGCTATAAATACTTGTACTATGCCTTTTAACATGGCTTGTGCATATACTGGTGGAACCAGGAACTTCTCATAAAAGGCCGAGTCTCCTTCACAAAAGGATTCAATTCATTTTATTTAAAATCAACATGGAAGGAAAAAAAAAAAAACTTTGCATGTAAATCCTTGTATTGCATCAATTTATTTATCCATTAATGAGCAATTAAAATTAAGGAAATCTTAATCATTTAGATTCTAATCCTTTATGGTCTTACTTTCTAATATCCTCACATTTATGTTATATTTTCCTAATACTTTTAGTTTGTTGTGGGTGCTTCTATACAAAGGTGTACAACATGACCCAAGATTTTAAGGAGCAAAGAGTGTTTCAGAAGCCAAGGAAAGTGCCAAGAAAGAGAAGGTAAACCAATTAACCTGAATGAAGCTTGTGGCATGAATAAACTGCCCCTTTTGTTCTGAAAAGCCAGTTTACATTTTTATTTATAAATTACTACTTTCTCTTGAGGTGTAAATGAAACAAATTTGAGCAAGCTCAAATGTTATTTGACTCAACTCATTATGCGAATGCATCAAAATTTTGCTATTTGATTTTTTTTTTTTTTGGCCAATTACGTCAAACTCACACACACAACATATTCGTAAGACTTGAACTCAAGATATCTTGGTTCTTAGTCAAAACTCCAAACCAACAGACTAAGATGAGTTGAGTTTATATTTGATTTTTGTTTGTTTAATTAATGAGCTGAATTTATATTTGACTTTTTTTTTTGTTAACTCATCCAACCAATTAAGAACCCTTCATATAATCATGATATTCTTAAGCTAAATATGACCAACAAAAATCTTGGTTGTATTTAACTCATTAAATATATGATATTATAAAAATTAGCTAAACATTAGTTGAATACTAAGTTGAATAATTAGTTAAATATTAAACTTAATTGTATGAGCTTTCCTTAAGGTTAATGTGTATGAATTACGTGAAATTATTATGTGCGGATACGGACACCGTCCGAAGGCGAATCAGAACGTGTCACGTCGCCAATTTGTTGTATATCGTGGTTATGTATCTTTGTGTACTGGGTGATATGGCGTGTTTTGATTCGCCTTCAAACGGTCCGGTGTCCGCACAAAATAATTTCTCATGATTACTTCTTAAAAGCAAATTGTTCTTCCATTTAAATGGAAGCTTAACTCATTGCTCGCCCATTTGCCTTGGGCTTCATTTGTTATAACTTTTTTATTGTTTTTAAAATAAATTTTTAGTACAAAATTTTCTTGAACTAGAAATCTTTGTATTAGAAAGTTGTCTCAAATGAAGCCGTAATCTTGTTTATACATTTGTTTAATTCTTCAAATAGAACATGAGATTGGCTACATTAAAAATCTGATTATTGTAATATTTGGTCTAGTGATTAAATCGGATTGATGCAAAGGTGAGTTAAAATTGTATGAAGAGGATTTTTAACTTGTTTGGTTCTGCTTAATTAAAAAACTATTGATATAACTAAAGTACATCTACATAAACATATAATTTTTTTTTCCTCCAACTCTTTAACAAAGTGCTTTTAAATATGGCGTGTTTGACAAGTTATTTGTGGTTCAGTTCAATTAAAAATAGTTCACTATCATTTGATTAAGTAATTAAACAAATTTGAACATTTTTTAAATACTTGATACTTAAACAAATAAGCTTTAGTAGCTATTTGTTCTACTCATTTATGTTCATTAACAATATTATTTAAAGCTTGTGAATAAGCTCGATAAGAAGTATTTTGAGAAGGTTGATTTATGCCCTATACAAATATCTCCAACAAGTTCGTTAAGAAACTCGATTAATGTTTTATATGGAGCTGAATAAGTGTTATGAAAATGAAGGATAACTGAATATGAATGTTATATATATATATATAAAATTATCTCGAAACAAATTCATATTGGAAACTTCTGAAATAAAATTCAGTGTCATACAAACTTGGAGTTCAAAAACTTATAATCAAAATTGAACATCTCGAAAAGATGTATCCAATGACATCAGATTCAATCCAATCCGAGCCTAAATTGGTCAAAATCATGGGTCCGAAGTATATTTAGAAGGTTCAAAGCATAAATTGGATGACCATATGTCATCCAAATGTGACATGCTTATAGTCGAATTGAGCTACTTGATGAGATGAATCCAAGGAGCCCAAGATCGTTGAATTTTGATATCATTAAGGAACTTAAATATTTGATAAACGATTCAAGATCAAGGTAATAAATATCAGTCGTCCATTAAACCACTCCCAACATACTCGTCATCTTCTCCCTTTTTACCCGCCATACCACTCCAAAGAACTATAAATAGATCCTTATTCTTTAGTTTGTGTGTGTGTGAAGGTGTCACGCCCCAGATCTAACTTGGAAAAAATATCAATTATCCGACCATTTACCAGAGTCATCTACATTCTCCAATTAATAACAGTCTATAAGAAAAGTCTATAAATTTAAAACATCCATATACAAGTCGATCCATATCTCAAAACATCATGTACAATACTCATGAACTATACTATCAATACAAGTAAAGAAATCTATCCTGTCATGAGTACAAAAGAATCACCAATCGACCAAAAGAACAAAAACCTGAAGATCTAGATCAATTCCTATCTCCTGCTCCAAGCCCTGACCTGAAAATGTTAACCACATATAATGAACTTTACAAAGCCCAGCAGGTCACCTAATATCTATAACTGAAATCAAAGCACGGCGATGCTATCAATATGAATGTCAATCAATCAAATCCGTACAGTCAATGGTCAATGAGTCAATGCAATCTGGAAATCAATAGTCAATAAAACCAGTCAATGCAACGGCAGGCAAATCGATAAATCAACTCAATCAATCAATAATCGTCAATCAAATCGATGCTATCTAATCAATACGATCTATTTAATGAAATCATCGAGAAAAGCAATACGATAAATCTCAATCTATTCTAACAGTGAATCCATGCAACAGTCAATACGGTGCAGAAACAGTAATATCAATGAGTCTATAAGCAGTATCAATAAATCTATAAGCAGCAATATCAATGAATCTATAGGTAGCAATAAATCTATACAATGTCCATATCCATGTTATCAATGCAATATCTATATCCATCTATGTTCATATCAATGCTCAATAGTATCAATGCTCGGTAATCAATCGATGAAATCAATGAAATCGTACGATACAGTAAATCCGATCAAATCAATAAAGCAGAAATCGATAAAGCAATAAATCCGTAAGTCAATACAGTAAACATGCATTTCAATACAATAATACTGAACAAGTACAATCAACTGGCTATGTTGCTGTTGTAGAATCCATATTGTTGTTGTAGATATCAATATATTGGTTCTATCAATAAGAGTCGTCACTCTTTTCGCCCGTCGGCATATCAATAAACTCCTTATGACTCCCATCCATATATCCATAATCAATGTTTAAAGGAAAGCCCGTCGGCCCACCATCCTGTACAGGTCAATCAATCTCCAACCAATGTTCAACCAGGTTCCACTTGTGTTTCAGTATCAATAACAATCAATAATTAATTCAATAGTCAATATTAAAGCAATCATATCAATACCCATATGCACATCAGTCTAATCTATCAATTTCAGACAAATCAGAAAAACTACGAAAATCGGGCAGAGTAACGGCAGTCTATCAAATTTACACAAAAATCCTGCAAAAATCACTAATTTCCAAATTACAACAAAACGTTCACAACATCAATATAAGACTATTATTCTATAGAATCCAAATCAATAAGCATCCTGATAATTTCCTAATCAATTAAAATCGCGTAGAACCAATTCCAACCGATAAAATCTTCGTAGAAAATAGTCAAATCGTGTATCATAATCATATCTATAACATTCCAAAAGTTGTGCGGTGAAAGTTGTGTCAATATCAAATCAGGTCCAAAATTTGACTACGAAAACACAAATCCGTACACAACTCAATCAAAACACAATATCTTTGAAAACAGAAATAGGATTCGGAGTCCTTACCACGAGATCTACACTTTTCCCAACAGCGGTGTCGAACGAAAAGCGGTCCGCGGTCTCCGAAAATCAGCTTCCCTTCTCTTTTCCTTTCTCTTTCTCTCTCTTCAAAATCAGATATTTTGATAATTGATTTCTCTCTCCTCGAATCGAGCTAATTTGCTTATAACATTAGTCTGATTGGCCCGGCCGATCGCCACATCGTCCTGGCCGATCAGAACAAAAATCCAATCGGCCCGGCCGATTTCTCAGGCCGATAATTAATTTTCCTTGGACGATAAAAACTCTTGCTCACTGACTTGTGCCAAGCACTGATCGTCCCAGGACGATCAAGAATCGGCCTGGACGATCCCGTCCAGAAATCATTCCAGAAAGCACTCCAGAAATCAGCTGTTTTCAATGCACTGATCGGCCTAGACGATCTCAACATCGTCCTGGCCGATCCTGTGAGGAAAATCCAATTCTGAGAGGAACAGTAAGGGAACGATATCTCACAATCTCCCCACCTTAGAAAAATGTCGTCCCGACATTTCCCTACAGGTACGAAGCAAAAACAATGCAAAACAAATCGATCCAAATCCAAATCCAAAACTCGTCGAAATCCATACATAACACACAATGCAATCAATCAAATGTCAATATGCAATGTTTATATGTCAATATCAATCGGTTAGTCAAATCAATCTTACCAGTCGAACCTTCTAGTCATTGTTGATCCTCATGATGCTGTAAACTCTGTAGACTGCAGATGCGTGGCACCACTGGAGGAAGTGCAGGAGGTCGTGGTGCAACTGTCTCTCTCTGATCTCTGACAATTCTATCAATCATCTGATTCCCTGATCTCTCACTGTAGGCCCTCGAGCCAACAGTCCTCTGCTGTCCTATACCCGTGCCAGAATCAGTCCTTCCACCCAAACCTTTATGAGGACAATTTACTGCTTTGTGCCTTGCTGTCCACAGTGAAAACACTGCCCCGTCAACAAGTAGCACCGACCTGCATGTCGTCTACCACAGTGAATGCACTCGCCAGAACCACCAGACGATACTAC